>JAODAL010004740.1:0-152247 GCA_025379985.1 Phyllomedusa bahiana
CTGGAATGATAAAAACACTTTCACTCAGCCAATCAGTATTCTGCTCTGCACTGATAAAGGGCAAACACCCTGAAACCGCTTCCTGCAGATGAATGTCTGATATAGCTCTAAATCCCATACACATTGCAAAACTCGGTGAATTGGATGTGACTTGAAGAATGCCACATCCAATAGTTGGCACTGCGGAGTCCTAGCTAAATTCCCATGGGGCCTTTTTTGATATATTTGATTCATGCAGTAATAAATTTCTAAATGGAATAACAGAGGAACAGCACAGAGTTATAAGAAAAGAATGCTCCGGCATTGTTATTTCACATGGAGCACAAGTACAATGCTCCCTCAACAAACAATATTAATTGATTCCAGGATGACCATTGTATGCTGAAACCAGAGCTCTGTGGAAAATTGGTAATTGGTTCAGAGACCCCAAAGTGTGACCTCAATATAATGCAAAATGAAAAGCTGGAAATCACTTTCTATATCGAGGACAGAAGCTTCTTTTGGTCACGTATATTCTGCACAATATACCATAAGAAATGAAAATGGGGCCCTCACCTGGTGATCAAAGGAGATGCTCATCCTAGCACAGGTAAAAAGCATTACAGAACATGTAGTACTGCACTGTACTGTAGAGAGGTGCTACTTAACCAATCACTGCATGCACTGCATTAATACAGAGGTTTTGCAAGTAAAATATTCTGCATTATTGGCTGGATCTGTGTCTGGTCATTGTATGTTTAAACCACACTTAACATACAATGTCCCAGGAATGACTATTAAATGTTGAAAATATTGTATGAGGTCATTGGATACCCTGAGGCCATTGCAACTTGAGAGACCACTGTATTTCCTAAAACAGACATATTGGGTCCTCTTTAAATACAGTGTCAAGGTCATAATATAAATACACCAGCATGATGTATAGAATTTTTGTGTTCTGGTTGGCAAATTCTGCCACATAATTAGGGAACCCATTTTCATTCGTGCTCTGTAGACTGTATGGCATGGTAATATAATAGTGTCGATCATACATGACTACTCCAACTGATTAGCATATTCAAAAGTATTACCACCAGCACATAGTCTGGAGCCTCCTCTTGACTCACTGTTATCAGCATATAACAATTTAGAGACTATTAGATTATTACTTTCATTTATTTATACTTCTCAAAAAATGTCCATAAAACTTTCGGTACATTTTCCATATTTAAAATGCATAGAAGAAAGGCTATGGATAGGCGTCTCCACACATTTCCTGTTGGAATGCACCGAGATTTTATAAAGATGAACAAATGAATCTACAGCTACAAAAAATAAGTATATCACAGCCTTTCTTTTATGAATTTTAAATACAGTGGGTATGGAAAGTATTCAGACCCCTTTAAATTGTTCACTCTTTCTTTCATTGCAGCCATTTGGTAAGATCAATAAAGTTAATTTTTTTGCTCATTAATGTACACTCTGCACCTCCCCCCCTCCCATCTTGAAAGAAAAAAACAAATGTAGATATTTTTGCTAATTTATTAAACAATAAAAACTGAAATATCACATGGTCTTAAGTATTCAGACCCTTTGCTCAGTATTGAATAGAAGCACCCTTTTGAGCTAGTACAGCCATGAGTCTTCTTGGGAATGATGCAACAAGGTTTTCACACCTGGATTTGGGGATCCTCTGCTATTCTTCCTTGCAGATCCTCTCCAGTTCCCTCCGGTTGGATGGTGAACGTTGGTGGACAGCCATTTTCATGTCTCTCCAGAGTTGGTGAATTGGGTTTAGGTCTGGGCTCTGGCTGGGCCAGTCAGGAATGGTCACAGAGTTGTTCTGAAGCCTCGGCTTTGTTATTTTAGCTGTGAGCTTAGGGTTGTTGTCTTGTTGGAAGAAGAACCTTTGGCCCAGTCTGAGGTCCAGAGCGTCTGGAAGAGGTTTTCATCCAGGATATCTCTGTACTTGGCCGCATTCATCTTTCCTTCAATTGCAACCAGTCGCCCTGTCCCTGCAGCTGAAAAACACCCGCATAGCATGATGCTGCCACCACCATGTTTCGCTGTTGGGATTGTATTGGGCAGGTGATGAGCAGGGCCTGGTTCTCATAATCTCAGATATGACGTTTTAAATTGTGATTTCTCACCTCTGTCTACAAGTGTCACCTGCTGCAGACGGTGTCACAAGGGGGGCCTTATTTGTTCTGTGTCCATGAGATTGGGGACGACTGCCCAGGTGGTAGGCTTGGGATCCCTTACTGGAGTTAGTAATTTGCTATAGATATAAGGCTCTCCTGTTAATAGGTGGTGCTCCACCAGACTTGATAATAGAAAGGCAGTTATTCCCTCTTTCAGAAGCAAACAGGGTTAAATGATGAGGTGAGAGATCAGGTTTTTAAATAGTGTGTCTAGAGGTTAAGAGTTATATATAATAAAAGTTACGTTTTAGTGTTTAAAAGATAGAGAACTGATAGAGTTTAAGTTTGCCTACGGCAAAATAGTAAATATAGTGGGGCCTGGTTCTCCACACATACCACTTACAATTAACACCAAAAAGTTCAATCTTCGTCTCATCAGACCAGAGAAGTCCTTCATGTGTTTTTTGCAAACTGTATGCGGCTTTCATATGTCTTGCACTGAGGAGAGGCTTCTGTCGGCACACTCTGCCATAAAGCCCCGACTGGTGGAGGATGCAGTGATAGTTGACTTTGTGAAACTTTCTCCCATCTCCCTACTGCATCTCTGGAGCTCAGCCACAGTGATCTTGGGGTTCTTCTTTACCTCTCACCAAGGTTCTTTTCCTATGATTGCTTAGTTTGGCTGGACGACCAGGTTGAGGAAGAGTTGTGGTCATCCCAAACGTCTTCCATTTAAGAATTATGGAGGCCACTGTCCTCTTAGGAACCTTGAGTGCTGCAGAAATTCTTTTGTAACCTTGGCCAGATCTGTGCCTTACCACAATTCTGTCTCTGAGCTCCTTGGGCATTTCCTTAGACCTCATGATTCTCATGTGCTCTGACATGCACTGTGAGCTGTGAGGTCTTATATAGACAAGTATTTGCCTTTCCTAATCAAGTCCAATCAGTTTAATTAAATAAAACTGGACTCCAATGAAGGAGTAGAACCATCTCATGGAGGATCAGAAGGAAATGGAAAGCATGTGAGTGTCACAGCAAAGGGTCTGAATATTTGTGACCATGTGATGTTTCAGTTTTTCTTGTTTAATAAATTTGCAAAAATATCTACATTTCTGGGGTTTTTTCTTTCAAGACGGGGGAGGGGTGCAGAGTGTACATTAATGAGCAATAAAATGAACTTTTTTGATCTTACCAAATGGCTGCAATGAAAGAAAGAGTGAAAAATTTAAAGGGGTCTGAATACTTTCTGTGCCCACTGTATGGAAAATGTACCGAAGGTTTTATGGACATTTTTTGATAAGTATAAATAAATGAAAGTAATAATCTAATAGTCTCTAAAGTGTTATATAACTCAAAAATTATATTGAATTACATTTTATACATGTAAAGAGATATTTGGATCTTAAAGGGGTACTCCCTTTAAGATCCAAATTCATTGATTATCTTTAAACATATAGGCATAGATAAATAAAGCCTGTAACCAGATTAATTGCTGTTCGGATTTTGCTTCCCTTCAGAGCTAGATCAGTTCTTATCTCCTGCTTGTGTACACAAGCTTTTCTAGGTTACCGACCACCGCTCTAGAGCCTCGGCCGGGATGGTGATATCACTTCTTGCTGTTTCTTATCAGCAGAACAGGAACTTGTTTATGTTTCTTACTGACAAACTTTAACCCTTCACAGATCTGTAGTCTTCTGCCCTGCTGTTCAGACCCCTCATTCATCAATGTTACTGTAACAGGCTAAGCTAAGAAGAGCAGAGCTAAAATATCAGTCACTGCTGTAGAACTGTCTACAGCCTCAACAGAAAGTGGGAGTCTGAAGCTGGCTGTGAAGACCAGGCTCTACGAAACAGCATGATGAGAAAATCCCTTTAAGCCATTGTTGCATATCCACAAGTTATTGCCAATAACTCCTGTACACTTCAAAAGAGGATTGGACTGCCAGGAATCAGAAAAGAGGGTCACTGCATTTAAAGGTGAGACTTGCACCGATCAGGAAATTTTGGCATAGCCTGTGGATAAGATTTTAACACCTCTTTAATTGACAAACATATTTTGCAAATTGTCAATAAACAGTACAATACCGTACAGTAACATACAATTTTCTCTTTAATCTGTGAAGATATTTCTATGGTGGTGTTTGGGCCCTGAATGATCCACTTGATCCAGCTTTCCCATGTGATATTTTTTATTTACAGGGCAAATAATAATTTTACTTTGCTGAGTCAATCATTATTATTATCATTATTTAATTCCAGGGCACTGTACAAACCAAGGGGTTGAAATACATAATATAAGACCAGGACAAACACAACATCATCACTAAATAACAAACTTATACAGAAGGAGAGAGTGCTTCTATTCTACAATGTAGGAGGAAAGAGACAGAAGGTGAGGGACAGAGATAGTGGTGTAGTGACAGCAGAGTTATTGTAATTTGTAGGCTGTTATTAAGAGAGGGGTTAAAAAGCTTTAAAGCTGGCAGAGAGTCTGATGTGTTGTGGTAGTGAGTCCCAGAGTATGGGGGAAGCATGGGAGAAATCTTGGAGACGGTATGTGAGGAGCTGACAAGGCAGAGATATATGGAGGGGAGAGGTTATGGAGAGCTTTGTAGGCCATGGTTAGTAAGTTGAACTGACTTTGCCAGGCAATGGGACGCCAGTGAAGGGACTGGCAGAGGAGCAATGAGAAAAGTGGATCACCCGGGCAGTGGAGTTGAGGATGAATTGGAGGGAAGCAAGAGTGTAAGATGCAGGACTGTGGAGTCGGTGAGCCAAGGCTAACGAACACTGACTCCCGACTCCAGACTCCCTCATACATGGCGCATGTTTAATTGATAACTTTACTGTAGTAAAATGGTAACATCAGGCTGTTTACCACCTTATGATACAATAATCAAGCTATTTAGGTAAAACATTAAATATTTATTGGATAGGACTTTAGAACACAAAAAACTTTAATAAATTGTAACTATGCAAAACACTGCAGTAAGTGGGAAAAAAGTTTTCAACAAAAATGTTCTGAATAACATTCGTGGAGTCTATGAATTTGTTCTGAGAAATAGTATTGCCTCCATAAGATCCTCTTACATAGATGACCTCAAATCTGATCTTATTATTTCCAGGCTAGAGAACGGCCTCTCTACACTAACTTGGGTTGGGGCAAAGTGGTGACCACATGGGAAACATCTCTAACAATGTCAGGGTATAAAGGAATTGTCTCATGCACAGTCAGTTATGATGAACTCTTCTACTTCTTTGAGAACAAGTGAAAACTTTTGCTGAAATCTGGTCAATCTGTTTGTTATGGGAGCGGAATCTTTTCTCCTGCGGTAACGCTTTTCATGCTCCATGTCATCCAAATACTTTTCAAAATTAAACTCCTCATCTGATGAAGCTGAAGATATTGGAACTGGGAAGACCCAATTCCTCTTGCTCTTGGCACCGCATTGAACTAACTATACCAATTTATTATATATTTTTGCAGTCGGAGTTCGTCCATTTCATAACGACACCGACTCCGACTCCACAGCCCCGGTAAAATGGAAGGCCACAGAGAAGAATGTTGCTGAAATGTAAGTGGGAAATGATGAGGGCAAGAACAATCACAGTTAGAGTAAAAAGAAAAAAAAAGGAGCAGATTTGGGAAATATTACTCAGGTGGAAGCAGCAGGAGGTGGCAAGGGCATGGATCTGTGGTTTCACAGACAGGGCACAGCCAAAGTATTTAACATAGCTGAGATGCAGAATTACCAGACTGCATCTAAAATAAGAAATGTAAAAATCCCAGAACTGATGCCAATTAAAAGGATTTGAAGTGTGTATCAATGGTGCAGAACATAATTACCGCTGCTGTATTGTAAGATATTATGCTATAGATACATGTTTTGTATATAGCACGTACGGGCACTTATGAAGCATGTAATAGAAATGCTTTTAGCTGGATTATTTTTATCCTCCATGCACGACTAGAAGACTTGACGGCATAGCTGGGGAGAGGGTCATTTATGAGATTTTTTTTTCCTAGGGATATGGATGCATGGCATTTGTTGATGACTGCAATATAAATACTTGAATGTTATTGATACACTTAATTATGAAGTCTGAAGATGTTAGACAGGGTATGGGCTCATTGCCACCACACCAGTATAATTAACTTCTGCTTAATAAACTGAATGGTTATTAACATCCTAAAGGCCACCATCAGCGTTCTGCACCACAGGCCTCTACATACACAATTTTATTCATATACTGGGTTCACATTAGATGAGTCTGAGTTATTAAAAAGTGTTCTACTTGTGAAGTTTAGATACTAATGTAAACTTCTTAAAAACAGTGCAATAACACAGGTAAGAGGTACATAGGCAAATTGAAAAACACTCCAGTTCTTAGGGGCTTGTTCACAGCACAATGGCTGAACTAAACTGGACTCAGAAAGCTAGCAACTCTGGCCTTTATGCTAACTGGGAAAAGATCACATGTGCAGCTAATTGCTTGAGCAAGATGAAAAACTGCACACCAACTTAACACCTATTCACACCAGCATGCAGAAAAGCCGCAGTATAAGGCATGGGGAGATTGTACAGATGCAAAACTACCAATAAAACAGCCACTCACACAACCTCAGTGCATGAGGGGGGTGCTTGCTGGTACTACAATTGCATATAATAAGGCGATACAAAAGGGTGCCATAAATATAGATACGTGTGGTACAACATGCTGGCTTACCCATACTATTAGACTAGGTGGGCTGCCCAGCATTTTCTTTTTTCCAAACTGTTTTTATTAAAGTTTTCAATTTTAAACAATCATTTATAACAAGGGGTTGCGGGGAAGGGATGAGGAAGGAGGGGGGGGAGTAGGGGGGAAGGGACACGTTTAGGATACAAAAGAGATCAATTTATGGTCTGAGATAATATTTGTATTTAAGAGTTCTGGGTTCTAGAAGAGCCTAGGTCAGTTATCACTCAGATGCAAGCGTTGGGGTCTTGATAGTGAAGTTAACTTTGAGGATGAGTCTCTTGGAAGGTGTTTCCGGATGACGGTCCTGTTGTCCCCAATATAGTCCATCCATCCTGTCTAAAGAGTCAAGATCAGCACTTGAGGTGCAGGAGGGTCCGGGTAGAAGTTTGCAGACCAGTTCATTTAACTGGGGATTTAGGGATTGGTGTGGTTTGTAACCGTGGTCTTCACTGGAGTTAAAGGGGTCCTTCAGGTCTCCAAGGGGGGTATTACTTGGAAAAGTTTTTATAAAGGGTCTGGAAAGAAGCTTTGGGTTTTGTGTGGTACTTGGTGGTCTAGGGGTAGTTTCTACATTTCGGTTCCGGTTGTTTTTTTGGGTGTTAATTCACAGGTTTTCCGTGCCTTTTGACTAAAAACGGTTGCGGCGGGGAAATAGGGGGTTGGGGTAGGGGGGGGGTAAATTAGAGACACATGGAACCACCCCACCTTTGTTTGGATTAGGTTTCCCTTGTGAAGTGGGGGTGTTGAGTTTTATGAAAAATGGTGTGGGTACACCTCGGGATGCTGTCCCAAGTCCCGGGTTGTGGCCAAAACGGGAGTTGATACGCGTTGTTGTGGTTTGGGAGTTATCAAGAGGGGTTCCCCTTTTTTTAAAAAATTTCTCCACCTGCTTTCTTTTTGGAGAGAGGCCCCCACCCAACCCATGCGTAACAAGTTGTGAGCTTCTCTAAAAAGAGCGTGTGGGGTTCCCTCGGACCCACCCAGTTTGGAGTATGTTTTTCTGCTGCCGCCGAGTGTGGAAAATTATTTTTGTTTCGTATGTCGTGGGAAATTTGGGGGTCTACGTCTCGAGTATGCCAAAGGGGGCCCCACCCCGGGGTTATTGGTGTAAAAAAGGCGTGTGTGGATAAATGCTGGATGCGCTCCAAAACGCCAACTGGTTGGAAACCCAAAAAGCAAGATGCAAGTTTGCCGTGCTTCCCCGCACCTAGAGCCGACGGCGACATCAGCCTCCCAGATAGTTATTTGGGGGAAAAAATATCCCCGGTTATTTTTAAAGACCCACCCCCCAGTGGGAGACCTGGAAAGGTCCTGGATCTTGAATGGGGCCTCCGGGGATCTCCCCCAAAAGTTATGTGTGGTAATCTCCTTCCACCGTACCACCCCACCCCCTCGTCTTATTGGATTGGTATATTAAGTGCTTTTAGTAGTGAGAATGGCCCCGAGTGTCCTGTGTGTCGCCACCCTACTCATCATGTTTATTCCATCTTTTCCACTAAAGATCACTGCTTGCGGTTTTTTTTGATGTGTAGCTCTGGAGTTGCAGGAAGTAAAAGAGTTTTTTGGTTATGGTGATTTTGCGGCTTGGTTAAAAAGTGAGTGGTATTTTCTTTGGGGATTCCGGGTCGCCCACCTTTTCGAGACCACCGGAGTGCCACCGGGGAGGGGGTTTCCCCTTTGGGGGAAAAGTCGGGGTTTGCCTTAAAAAAATTTAAAAAAAGCCCACGGGGGTTTGTCTCCGAAAATTGAATTTGGGGCGCACCAGGCGCCTGCCTTCTGGGTTAAAAAATGGGGGTTAAGGGTTTTGCCTCTGATGGGAGATCTAAAAGGGGGAGGGTAAAGTTTGGGTTTTGGGGGTTTTGGGGAAAAAGTTTGTTCCCAGTTTAGGGGTGCGATTTTTTTTTTTTTCGAATCCAATCTTTTTTGCATTTTTTTGCGGAGATTTGTGGATTTATGTTTGGGAATTTTGCCCTTTGGACTTTTTTTTGTTGTAGGTTTTTGGGGTCCGCTTTTTTCCCCAAAAATGGGGTTGAAGTTTTTTAATGTATTTTGTCCTTTGGGGCCTAAGGGATGGGGGGGAGAGCCCCAAAAAAGGGTAAACAATTTGGGAAAAAAAGGATAAGCTTGATTAGGTTTGCTCTGCCAATAAACGAAAGGGGAAACCCTGACCACGTATTTGGGTTTTGGGTTTTTAGATCTTTGTAAAATTTGTTAAATTTTTGTGATATAATTTAGTAGGGTCTCTTGTTATTTCGACCCCCAGTAAGTGATGGAGTGGGGTTGCAGTGTAGGGGGTGTTTTAATCGAGTGGGGGGGGGGCCCCAATAGCAGGCTTGGATTTATTTTTGGTTTTTTTTAAATCATGAGGTCTCCCCTTTTCCGATCCACCAACAAATTTGAAGCAAACCGCGGGGCTAGTGATAAAAAAAACACCCGGCGTCTCGAAAGCCGAATTTTAACCTCCTTTTTTTCCCCTTTGGGGAGCCCCGGAGTCCTCCCGCTGGGGTAACTCAGAAAGGGTTAGGGCAAGGTAAAGGAAGGGCGGGGGGAAAACCCTTTTTCGCTCCTCGAGGAGGGGATTGGGAGGGGGTTGAGGGTTTTTTATTGTTAGGAATGGGTTGTTTGGGTTTTAAGAAGACCCAAAAAGTCCAGGAAGGTTGCCCCAAAGTTTCGAGCCCCAATGAGGGTTAAAAAATTGCCGGGGGCTGAAACAAAAGCTTTCTACACTAACGGGAAAAAGCTTTTGGGGGGTATTTTTTTAATGAGGGGCGTCACTGAGGCCCCACCCCCCGGGTTTAAGCCTTTTGATGAAGGATTTTTTTAAAAAAGCCTAATTGGGATGGGGTTGGAAGCTTGGTAGGGACATCTGGGGCCTTGTTGCCCCGTTGAAGTAGGATTTTATACTGTTTTAAAAACGATATGGGGGGTATGATCCCAGTCTTGGGGCCCCCCCTGGTTTGGGTTTACTATAGGCGCGCCTCCTGAAAGTTTGTGCGGTGATGCATTCTTGATGTATTGAGGGAGCATTGTTAGGGTTGGGGGGATGACTGGGTTTTGGAGTTTATAGATTCCCCTTTTTAGTCCATCGGTTTCCCTGATTTTTTATTTTTTAGGGGAGAAAAGGCTTTTTTTACCTCCATGTTGGAGATGTGCTGTAAGTTTCTTTTTTATCAGATGACAGTTTAGGGGTGTTTCGTGCGGTGGAAGGTCCCCGTCCGGGGGGGTTTATATGGGTGCTTGGTATAGGTTTTTGTAGTATTGAGTAAATGCCCCCCAAAATCTCTTTGCAACTTTCGGGTTGGCCAAAGGTGGGGTGTTTGGAATTTTATTTTGAATTTTTTGGGGAGTAGAGGGTTTTTTAGGCGAGCCCCAACCCCCCGTTTTCCCTCCCCCATCTAAAAGAAGGGGTTTCTTGTTGTTCGGACTGCCACTTGGGGTGCAAAATTTTTGTGTTGTTGGCGTCCAGGAGTTTCCTGTTCCAGGAGGCTGCCCGGGGGGGTTTTTGTTTCATTGGGGTGGCTAAAAATTGTCGGTGGGGGGGGTCACAGTTTGGGTTTTTATGTTTTTTATGTTGTTTGGGCGTTTGCGTGGTGCGAATATGCGATAAAATGCCCCCCTACTGCTTTTGTCGTCAAGCAAAAGGGGTGTCTCTTTGTGAATTACTGTGGTCATTAAAAACCCCCAAAAGTACTGGAAATTGGATTGGAAAGTTTCCCGATTTCTAGGGAGGGGGGGAAAACTCATATTCGTTTTTTGATCTTGGGGATGCCCATGCTAGGGTAGACCGACCCCCCTGATCGAAAATTTTATTTCCTCGATTTTTGGCTTTTTTTTTAGGATAGGGGTGGAAACTGGAAATAATCTTTGCGTAACGGTGCGGTGGAGAGGAAGGTGGGGGGAAAAATCCCCTCTTGACGTGTGCTGCACTCCAAGGATCACTCAGGGCCCCACTGTTACATCAGGTAAGAAATTCGGCTTGTGGGCCAAAGGGTAGAGGTTTCCGAATTTCCCGGGTGGGGGGAGACGGCATTGAAATCCGCCATTTAAATTTGATTGGGGAGGGTTTGGACAACAAAAACTAAAAAGCTTAGAAAGAAAGTTGTGCCCGGGGTTTTGGGGTTGATTTCAAGAATTTTTATTTGGTGGTTTATCTGGGGTGAGACATAAAGGAATCTCCCCCGGGCCCAATCTCCTCATATTTGGAATTTTTGGGAGGTGCAAGGGAAAGGCGCCCCCCTGGTTTTAGTAAATTTTCGCCTGTACATTTCGCTACCCAAAACGGCCCCCAGGGTTCTCATACCCCCCCGCCAGTGGGGCTCTTGTAAGAAGGTGATATCCGGGGTTTATCGCTTTTAAATGTGGGTTTTCCCCTCCTGCACTTTATTGGGTCTTGAGACCCGCGACGTTCCAAAGGGGTTGTCTTTGTCAGGGGGTTTAAAGTTATAGGTGGGAGTGTTTGTGGGTGAGTCATCCCACCCCACCCTTTTGGTTGTTGCGGTTGAAATTTCCATGAGAGATCCAGGCAGCCCGTCCCAGCAGAGGTTATTGGCCATTGAGTAGGGTTTGGGGGGGTCCCCCGTGTTCCCCGAGCGGGGTAGGGAAAAATACTGAAACATGGGTAGAGGGTGAAAAAACAGTAAACCCAATTTGTGGTTTTATAACATGACAAAGGTAGTTAAACATTTTAACTGCAAATTAGAAGAGTAAAGCACTGAAGTATCATTAAGTTATAATAAGTTGTGGGGTTGACCCTTTATGGGTTGTGCAAGCAAGGGGGGGGCTCCTTTTGTGTGCTGGGTTCGGGAAGGCCTTTGCGGGTTGGGGTCTTGTAAATTGGGGCGTTCCCCCATCTCACCTTTAACTTTTGGAATAGAAGTTGAAATTTTAATTTTTTTTTTCAAGCAAGTACTTGCAGATTGGTGGAAACCTTCTCCGCTTTGCAGTGACTGTTGCAGAGAAATCCTGGAAGATAAGGATTTTGTGGACCTTGACTTCAAGTGTTTGTTTTTGAAGGAAAGCGCGCAGGATCTGCTCCTTCATTACAAAGTGTAAGAATTTCGCAATGGTGTGGCGTGGGCGTGGATTATTGTCGGTGGGTATTGCGCCCATGCGATGGACCCTCTCCGTTATTGGCAATGCTTGAGGAAGTTTCAGTCCCAGAGCAGTTGGAATGTCCTGGGTGACGAATTGCTCAAGGCTCTCCCCTTTGAAAGTTTCTGGGATTCAATGCCCAGCATTTTCTAAGTGTCCAGCACAAAACACAGGCACACTTGGCTCCCCAGTACTGTTGGGCAGATAAAAAATGACATACTGGAAAAATATTAAATATGAGGTATTAGTTGGTAATGGGGCCCCAATACACAAGCTCACAAGCCTCGTCACGGCTCCTCATGTCTTGTGAGTCCCTACACTACAATTTACAGAAAAAAAACAAAACATAGGCAAATTGACCCACTCACTGTATTTTGGAATCTCAGGGTGATGAGAAACTTTTTGAAGGGTTCTTCAGGACTTTCTTTTTATTTGTTATAGGGCTTACAACTGTATTATATTAAACTTTGTAATTCATACTTATTGAAAACTATTTACCTGTCCTGCTGTGCAGAACCAGGCAAAGAGCCTCCCCCCACCTCCTGCAAACCTTGTGACATTTATTAATCACATGGCCTCAGTGAATGTTTTGTCATCACTCAGTGGGTGTGCTTTGAAGCCAGGCCCAGCTCAGGAACACTCCCATGTAGTGGGTGTGACCTGAGCAGAGAATGATCTGGCTGGATTCATTCTTGACAGCCTGTAGTTTGCAACTGAATAGAAGTAGTTATATAAGAGTAATTACAGGGGAGAGAGAACAGTTTATCTTTGAGTCCTGCTGGCAGAACTTTCTAACAGTAATTGGAGCAGAGGACAGCAGTTCAGAGCTGAGGGGTTGTGTTCTGTTGTCATGAAAATGATGACTGCAGCTCTGTACAGTTTACACAGTGACTCATGTGTCCTGGCTATCATCATTATCATGACAGCAAGTACAGAGCTGGGGAGGATTATACACTAATGTCAGCACATAAACCCTAGCAATGATAACTGTCTAGGGAGGTCCTAGATTGCAATGTAGTCTAGGACTTGTAGGAAAGAGCTGCTGGAGAACTACTGACACTCCCACAAGCAGGAAGTTTCACTGCAAAAAGTGGATCTTGTGATAGAGGAATAAGGAGGCAAAAGTAAAGAAACACATGAAGGTAGTTGAATATTTTTACTTTTGCATATAAATGCATTTTATAGTGTTCTATGCTAAAGGGATATTCCCATCTTGTACATTTATGCCATATATATCCACAGGATATGCCATAAATGTCTGATGGATGTGGGTCCCACTTCTAGGACTATACCAGGGGTCTCCTTATCCTCCTCTGTTCTTGGTAGGGACCCAGTGAAAGGAGAGGTGGTCTCGCATTTGTGGCTCTATTTATTCACATCTATGGGAGGTCCAAGTACATCTGAGTAATAGCAAGTAAATGGTTTCCTATTATGGATTTACATTTATATAAAGGATTGTCTGGCTTTTGCTATCCCTTTTTGGAATACCTAATTAAGGAATTCTGAATTAATAGAGGATGGTCCCTCATTCAGAACCTACATTTATTAGCTGGAGTGAAGAGTAGCTATAAGAAGGATCTGTCACATATGTACACTTGGAAAGCCTACTGATTTTAAAGGGGTTGTCTAGTTTAATCAAATTATAGTTAAATGGGGCCAAAGTAGGGAAAATAGAAACACACAGCATAAGCCCTTTTCTGTGTGTGGCAACGGGAACCCAGCAGTGAAGAGGAGCAAATCCTGCGAGCTCCAGAACTGCAGCGGTGGGGAACCGGGAGGTAAGTATCACTTTATTGCACTTTATTTTTCCCCACCCTGGATTCATTTAACTATAAATTTATTAAATTGGACAATTATTTTAAGAGATCAGTGTAATGCTCAATTTTTGTATGGGCGTGCTGCAGAGTGATTGAACACTATAACAGACTCATTTGGGCAGATTTACAAATCCTGTCTAATACTTAAATAGTATAAACTAAGACTAGGCAGTTTGTTCCAGTGCTTGATGCTATTTGATAAATGTAAGGCTATGTCTACGCAGCACAGAAAAAAAAACATATTTTTGTCAGTTTCAAGATTCTAAAACTGCTGAAAATATGACCGTTCAGCACGCCCATAGACTTTAATAGAAAAAAACGACCTGTAGTCTACACAGTTCGTTTTTTTAAAGCTAATTTTCTGGCGCCGGTGGATTTAGGAACATGTTGTATAATACACCAACGTTTTGTAGTTTGTTTCCCGTACTCAACAGTATGGGCTGATGGCAAAAAAAATGAGAACTGACCGTGGTTTTTACAAATACAGTGACTAAAACCATGGTCGTGCATCGGAAAAAAAAATGGTCGACTTTTTAATGGTTTTTGTAACGCATATTTGAATCAAGCCTTACTAAATTTGTCCCATTGTCTTCCATCTCCAGCTGCCATTTAGGAAAATGTTGCTGTGGCATTCAAAAATATATTTTGCTCCTCTTTAATTGTTTAAAGCGTTTTTTTTCACTACAAAGATTAGCTTTCAACATGAAGGGACAGTTAAATGAAGACTTTTTCTAAATACATTGGTCAATAGATTTTACTTTAATCCTGAGATAAGAGCAGTTTTTAAGTTCTCTGAGTTTCTATGCTTTCTATGGTAACCTGCATAACATAACTCTGTTATCTGATTTGAGCTCTCTGCTCTGATGTCACCCCACAGATGGACTGAGTGTCCAGAGAAAACAAATTATTTCTAACAAGATTAGATGTTGTTTTACTGAAAATCCATTGTATTTACTCCTCATAGCCTGTGTAGCTTTGTTTACTCACAGAATAGATCTCTAGCATTCTTCTTTATAATGTCTCATTAAGCTATAGAGAGAGGCTATATTTTCTCATCACTGCTATAGAACCACCTGCAGCATGAGGAGACAGAGTGAAAGAAAAGCTGGCTGTGACTTTGAAACTGCATAGTGGGAACACCCCTTTAAAAACAGGTTCTAAAGTTGGAGGCTTGGAGACAGATACTAAGGGTAGAAAGTTTTTTGCACTCAAAGAAATAACCTTTTGGTTAACCCCTTAATATCCTATAATGGATATATAAGGCATAGAGACATTAAGGGGATATGGAGTGGGTAGGACTGGGACAAGGTATTCTGGTGGCTTAGGCAAATAAGGCATATAGCACCCCCCTATGGAAAATTCAGCTCCATCCATGCCTCCTTGTGCCCCTTTTCTGCCTGGAATGAAGTGGCACCTGAGGCAATTGCCTACTTTCGCCTACCCATCGTCCCAGCCCTGGGAGTGGTCTCACTCACTGAGCCCGCTCCATAAGTGGCAGGTACGGGCTGTATCCATTGTTAGCAGCCAGGATCGGAGACAGCTTAGATCTCAGTATCCAACCATTTGATCAACAAATGATCAGCATATGAGGCTGCTGTATATTGCGTCCCCTGATAGGCCCACTATGATGTCATTATGGAGTACCGTTTGGTTGACATGACAGTCGGAGGCTTAATGAAGGGTTCCATAGCTGTCAGGTTTGTACTCCTTTTATGCCCTACCTATGGCATAGAAGATGAAAGGAATTTCTATGTACCGCAGCATATCAGAACTGCCATATAAAGTACAAGCAATCAAATGATTGCATGTTCAAGTATGCTCTGTCAATGTAAAAAAAAGTAAAAAATAAAGTTTAAAATAAAATTAGAAGTACGAAACAATGTAAAAAAAACAACCATTTCCCATTTACCGTAAAAAACAAAACAAAAAATAAACATAATTGGTATCATATGCCTATATACATGGAAAAAGAGAAAAGTTATGGTTCTAGGAAGCCGGGAGGAAAAGATGAAAATAAAAAATCTGAAAATAGCTCCGTCCTTAAGGGGTTAAAGATCTCTTGACGTGTCTGCTTTAGTAAATACTTACATTCCCCATTACATAACAATGCTGGGGCGTCTTATTAGAGTTATGTACCTTTTTTTCTGTAGATGTAGAAATAAATTGATAACTAGGCATCACTATTCTTCTTGCCTGTAGTAGATAAGGCGGACCTCCACTAGATGATTCATCTTGAATGTTTATAGTGAAACATTTCAACTACTCCAATTTAATCTATCATATAATATATAATCTAGTAGGTGGGTGATTAATGCACAGCAGCACTCATGTAATATATCATGTAGTTATCATGAGTGCCGGCCTACATTTTATTGCTTTACATGAATCAATTAACTGCACCATATAAACTATTACACAAAGACTCAGGATTATTGGTTTAAGCGTTATGTAATCAAGTAACAGCACAGATGGGTTTTATATAACAACAGTTACTTAAAGTATGTGATTATTCTATGTATTGTATATTAATTGTTTAATCAATTATATTTGTTGGATACTTAAAGGGGTTTTATCGTTACAAAGATCATGTCTCAGATTATGGGGACAGTAAAAATAAGCACTTTTGTAATTGGGTTTGCATTACCTCTTCACTTGGTTTAGCAGATATAGCATCTCTGTAAATCTGTCTTCTATTTCTGCTGTTGCTGGTCAGAACGCCCCCTGGTCGATTCTCGAATCCTAGACACGCCCCCTGCACTGTGATTGGCTGGCTGACATTTCATTCAATAATTGCAAACAATGCTTGAGAAAGGAAGGCGTGCCTTCCGAAACGTCGCGTCATTGCATGGCGGCACTGGGCTGCAACTCAGCATGATCGGCTCCTACTAGTTTACCATGGGACTATCACTCACCTCCTAAACGGGAGAAGCTATACAGCTAAGTACTGCCACGTTTCATATTTTTTCATTGCCTAAGGTGTTCGTCATAGAACTATGTCTTTTATGCACCAATTTATAAAAATGAAGTAAAGTTCAATGTTTTGTCCATACAGCCTATGTGTACGTTTTTGATTGACATTTCATTCAGCCTGTTGGGATACGACCCTAGACAGGAAACACCCGGCCACGCCCCCTGCGTTGTGATTGGCTGCCTGCACACTCTGTGTTTACTCCCCTCTGAGCTGTTTAAAATCGATAGTGAAACCCAAAAATCTGCTGGCTCTATGTACATCTCCCAGCTTTAGGGTCAATGTTCTGGGGCAATTACTGGCTGTTTAAGGGCTTTTGCCAAGAGGTGATTCACCTCCTCACAGGTCCAGTCCTTAATGCTACTTGGAAAAAAAGTCGTTCTGTTCCTCAGATCGAATGCAAGCCCCGCCTCCTTATGACATCATCACCTGTAGTGTATAACATAAGGATTCAACAGTGTGGCTGTATGAGCTTCTTGCGTGGTGCAGAGCTTAGCGATCATTCTGCAAGAACAGCGGGTTGGAGTTCAAGCCCCTCAGTAGTTTTTTTTTTTTTTTCTTTAAATTTTGTACAATTATTTAAAGATATGAAAATATATTTTAGACATCTATAATTTTATTTATTACACACACCAAAGCTCCCCTATAAAGTGTCCTATCCTTGCAGTCACACCCAGCACATCCAACATACGGATACAATGCAAAATATATCTGGGGGGGCGAGACATGATATAGGGGAGCCCCGTAATGTGTATATAAATCATTATAGAGATTAAAATATATATTTTAAGGTCTCTCTACATATGTGTAAATTTAAAGGGGGGGGAAAAAATACCCAGTGAGGACTTGAACTCAAACCCATCGTTGTAAAAGCAATAGGCTATCACTGCTGCTCTACCCTGTACCACCATCCAAGTTAGTTTACAAGTGAGCAGGGCCTTCTCTCAAAGCTGATTGCTTCTCTCCCCATTGTTTTCACTCACATGTCACTGACAGAGAAGCAGAGATCTTTACTTGAAGCTGACAAATTTTTAGTTTTAGTAAAGGTCCTCTGCCTGTTGTCATTTCAATTTGGATGAACACCAATAGAAGTAACAGCTGCTGGGTTTTAGTTTGTTGTAAACTAAGACATATGACAGGTGCTTGCTGGAGTTTGGAGCCCAAGCTGCAGACATAAGCAGGCAGGAGGCTACAGAGTGTTATATCCAAGACAACCTTCTGCATCCCCTGCTTTAAAAACAAAATGAAGATGTCCCAGTTCTTCAGTGAGTGAACACGCCTCCTGGAGGGAGAGACAAAGCCTGCTGACAGGAGAGACACGCCCCTGGATTTCAAACTCAATCTGAGAAAATTAGCTGAACAGCATGAGCAGCTCAAACGATAACACCCCTTTAAAGGCGTTGTCCACTTTATATTGTTTTTATTTGTTATGTAGATCAAAGGAAATCATACCATTTTCTAATATGCATGTATTACAAATTCTGCTCCTGTACTACCAATCCTCTATATAGAATTTTTTTAAAAAATGGTATCGCCCACATTCCTGTCCAATGGAGAAATAGAAAAAATGTCCGGCGGATCAGTAGGATGCTGTAATTTAAACATAGTAGATGATAGCATGCAAGACAGGAACAGTCTGACGTGTTTCAGGCCAAGAACCATCGGCCTTTAGTTGTAGCAGGACATTCCTGTCCAAAAACAAAACATGGTGTCAGTCTCGTGGCCTCCTAGCATTCTGTTAGTAGCAGGGTCACATGACATCTATGGAGTAACTAAATATGAATATTTGTGGAATAATTATTATAAATATGGTGATTGCAGCAACTTCTTTACTGTGTGCAGTTACTTGTATACTGTAGCTGCAATCTCTCTAGGGGATGGCATGTTGTTAATAAAGTTAAACAAAAAAACACAAAAAGCTCCCAGAAAGATAAGCCAGGAGAATGTGTGAGCGGCTTTTTCACAGACACTGACAGACGTGCTCAGACATTGATGGAAGTAGGGATACTAGAGATGTTCTGCCCCTCGATAACTACTAATACCAGGGTCACATGACCTGTATGGTGGTCACATGACTATTTTGTCCACACAGTTGCTCCATGGTTAGCCTTTACCGCAGACAGAAATGTGGGTTGTACCAATTTTTTTGAGATAGGGGCCTACTACACTGGTATAAAAGGTTCAGGAGCAGAATTTTTAAAACATGTTTTTTAGAAAATTGTATGATTCTCATAATATATACATAATAAGTAAAGACATAATAAAGTGGACAACTCCTTTAACTCCTTAACGACCGTCCACTGTCTTTTGACATCGGGCATTTCAGGTCGTTCGCCTGCAGCGGCGTCTTTTGGCGTCGCTGCAGACATCGGAGTTTGCGGCGCCTGCCGTCGCAGCAGCATTGGGTTCGAGGCTGTACTACACAACCCTGATCCCAGAGCATCTCCTGCAAGCACCGGGGAGCGGGGGAAACCTCAGCTCCCCGGTGCGTTAACCCTTTTATTGCCACGGATCATCACTGAAGCACAATCAAAGGGTTTCCCTGCTCTGTCGGGTGATTAGGACACCCGGTGACCCGACAGAGCCCGGGGAACGGCTGCAAAGTCAGCCCTGGGGACCGAGAGTAGCCTCAGGGCTGTCTGTGTAAGAAGCCAGTGATCAGAACAGACTGTGTGCTGTCCTGACCACTGCCTGTGTGAGACTGACACAGATTGTAAAGTATTAGCATATATGAATATGCTAATACATTACTAAGTTTAAAAAGAAAAAAAAAGTAACACAGTTCTCCCTTCAGGAGATTTAAAAAAAAAAAAAAAGTAAAAAAACATAAGAAGTGTAAAAAAAAAAAGAATAAAAAAATAAATAATAAAATAAAAATAAATATGTAATAAAAATAATTGTGCATACATTACACACACAAAAAACCTACACATATTAGGTATCCACACGACTGTAATAACCTGTAGAATTAATCTAACAAGTTTATTAAGTGTGAAATGTGAATGGTTTAAAAAAAACTATTCCTCCATAAAGAACAACTTGTCTCGAATAAAACGATGCCTCACACAACTGTGTCACTGAAATAATAAAAAAGTTACAACTGTTGAAATGCAAGGAGGCAAAAACTAAAAAAATATTCTGGTCATTAACTACAACCTCAATTCCAAAAAAGTTGCGACACTAGAAATGTGAATGCAATGATGTGGAGGTGCCAACATCTAATATTATAATCAGAATAGAACACAAATCACAGATCAAAAGTTTAAACTGAGAGACTGTATCATTTTAAGTGAAAAATATGTTGTTTCAAAATTTCATGGTGTCAACAAATCCCAAAAGGTTGGGACCATGCCGTTTTTACCACTGTGTGGCATCCCCCCTTCTTCTTACAACAGTCAACAGACGTCTGGGGACAGAGGAGACCAGTTTCTCAAGTTTAGAAATAGGAATGCTCTCCCATTCTTGTCTAATACAGGCCTCTAACGTCTTGGGCCTTCTTTGTTGCACCTTCCTCTTTATGATGCGCCAAATGTTCTCTATAGGTAAAAGATCTGGACTGCAGGCGGCCATTTCAGTACCCGGATCCTTCTCCTACGTAGCCATGATGATGTGATTGCTGCAGAATGTGGTCTGGCATTATCTTGTAGAAAAATGCAGGGTCTTCCCTGAAAGACGTCTAGATGGGAGCATATGTTGTTCTAGAACCTGAACATAGCTCTCTGCATTAATGGTGCCTTTCCAGACATGCAAGCTGCCCCTGCCACAAGCACTCATGCAACCCCATACCATCAGTGATGCAGGGTTCTGAACGCAGCGTTGATAACAACTTGGGTTGTCCTTGTCCTCTCTGGTCCGGATGACATGGCGTCCCACTGTTCCATAAAGAACTTCAAATCGTGACTCATCTGACCACAGAATAGTTTTCCATTTTGCCACACTCCATTTTAAATGACCCCTGGCCCAGTGCAAACGGCTGAGCTTGTGGAGCTTGCTTAGAAATGGCTTCCTCTTTGCACTGTAGAGTTTCAGCTGGCAACGACGGATGGCCCGGTGGATTGTGGTCACTGACAATGCTTTCTGGAAGGATTCCTGAGCCCATTCTGTTATTTCCTTGACAGTGACATTCCTGTTTGAGGTGCAGTGACATTTAAGGGCCTGGAGATCACGAGCATCCAGTAGAGTTTTACGGCCTTGACCTTTACGCACAGCGATTGTTCCAGATTCTCTGAATCTTTTGATGATGTTATGTATGGTTGATGATGATATCTTTAAAGTCTTTGCTATTTTACGCTGGGTAACACCATCCTGGTATTGCTGCAATATCTTTCTGCGCAACAATAGTGGAATTGGTGATCCTCTTACCATCTTGGCTTCAGAGAGACACTTTGAGTAGCTCTTTTTATACCCAATCATGTTGTCAATTCACCTAATTAGTGTTGATTGGTCTTCTTGCTGTTCGTTATATGCTCAATGTCATTTTTCCAGCCACTTATTGCTACTTGTCCCAACTTTTTGGGCATTTGTAGACACTGTGAAATTTTGAATCAACATATTTTTCCTTTCAAATGTTACATTTACTCAGATTAAACTTTTGATCTGTCATCTATGTTCTATTCTGAATATAATATTAGATGTTGGCACCTCCACATCATTGCATTCAGTTTTTATTCACAATTTGTGTCCCAACTTTTTTGGAATTGAGGTTAGTTTTCAGGCATTCGGCTTAAGGGGTTAATCATGTGACCATTGTTTCACACTGTTTTAGGGTGCCTGATGCAGCCACAAAGCAGTAGTCTGTTTGAGGCCTGGGTTTTACTGCAAAGTGTGAGCATTTTGGAATGTAGTTTCCAGCCGTGCGGCTTGTACTAGTGATGCACATTGATATACTTCTCCTACACAAGCTATGTGGACATTAAACTGCATTGCAAAATTGCGTGAGGTTTTAAAACAAATTGCCATCGTTTTCAGTTTTTGGCCTTGTGGCTATTACAGGTAAAGCACATGTTAAACACTTTTGGAACCTTATATCCCTTTAGAACAAAAGGATCGGGCATGTCCTACTGCTTGATTCTTTTACCCCCAAAGGTGGGGATTAAAAGGGTCTTCTCGCCACATTAATAAGCAGTAAATATGTAGGTAAAGGTAAATAAAGACTATTACTAAATTCACTGCTCTTCAGATTTTGCTTTCTTTCAGGGTTAGAGCAGTTCTTATCTCCTACTTGTGCACACAAGCTTCCCTGGGTTACTAACCACCTCTATGCTCCTGGGCAAGCTGGTGAGGTCTCCTCCTGCTATGTCTTATCAGCAGCACAGGAGCTTGTTCATCTTTCTTACTGACAAACTTTAAACCTTTAGAGCTCTGTAACCTTCTGCTCTGCTATTAAAACCAATGGCCCTCTAACAAGCTTAGCTAGGAATCGCTTTGAAACAGCCTGATGAGAAATTCCTTGAAGAGGCTCCCATATACATTAGAAGGTAGGCTAACATAGCTATCATGAATCCAATGTGTATGGCTATCTTTAAACTATTCACTATTTACACTATTCAGCACTGGCAGTGTCAGACTGTATAGGGACACATGTTATTGTCGATTTAATCATAGAGTTCTCAGAGCAATTACAAAGGAATGGCGCACTATAGCGTCCTAACGAAAGATGTTCCAGAACTTTTATTTTATGGGGAATGTGCCTATTTAAATAATCCAGACATATCCGAAGCGTGGACAGGTTTTCTTTAAAGGGGTTTTGCCATTAAGTACAATTGACAAATTAAACAATAAACATTTCCACCATTGATCATTATTAAAAATTGTCTACCATTTTTATTTTAGCTGCTCCCTTTGTGATCCATAATGTACAGCTCTTCTCTAAGGGATGCCACCAGTGATGAGAGCTCCTCAGTCCTGGCCACACATGCTCAGACATCACCTCTCCTCTCAAGCAGCAACTGTCAGTTTCTTCCCTGCCTAGTAATCACACACACACACACTGCTGAGAGAGTGTTCAACACCAGGTGTTGTCATTCTACTCATGCCCTCTGTATTCTTTAGTAATTAGTTAAATAGTGCAAATAAATAAAAAGAAAAAAGAAACCACAATCAGGTATGTGCATTGAGACAAAAAAATCCATGTTTGATTCCTGCAGGGATTTTAACCTAGTACCCATATATTAGAAGGCAGAAGTGCTAACCACTCAGCTAAATTGTAGCTACTCATCCTCTCTTTATATAAACAGACCTTTGTTTGACTACAGTCAGCACACTGTGGGGAAAGGCATGAAGATGTCAAGCCTGCTGGGCCACATGATATTCAGTTCAAACAAATCATACATGCCCCCTTTTGAGCACACTGAAAGCTGAAGCAGGAAAAATCAGGTATGAAATGTCTTCATGGCAAAACCCATTTAAGCAATTCATTTTTGAAGAAATTACACCTGGATGTTTCAGTGATTGTGATAGTACATGTGCTTTTTTATTGATTTTGTCTTCTTTTTATGGCAACATTTTCCAGCTGGGAAGAAACCGCCAAAAATCATGTCTGATGCAGATATGCCGTCACACTTCAGAGAGGAGCTAATGAACTACATAATCCCATTTAGAAGGAATTTATCACTGTGGGCATTTAGAGGTACTGACATGCTGGTGTTTGTGACTATGGGGAACCTTTGGTAAATTTTTCTTAAACTCAACATTTAATTTTGATTTCACACATGGCTTTCTTATTTCTTTTTGGAAAACTGCCACTGGAGTTTTTTGAGCCAAAGTCAAGAGTGGAGTCAATGGGAATAGGAAATATTAAGGAGGGACTTATACTTCTCCTTCCTGATGGATCAACTTCTAGCTTTGGCTCAAAAACTGGCATTAAAAACTGCAGTGGCGTTTTTCCCAAAAATACTGTGTGAAACCACACTAATGGTTCTAAGACTGGTAGGCTTCATCACATAAAATAGAAAGGGACTATTGAATTCATCCAAGCTCATTTGATCTGCTGTGTTCAGGTCAGACTCCCAAGGAGGTGAATGGAAAAAAACAGATCGTAATACCCCTTTACAGCCTATTAACTGTCCTTTTCAGATTAGACAATAAGAATAGTCCTTATTACATATTTCTGGAAAAAAAGTTATAGAGAAGAACAGGAACACATATGTGTAAGCAAGCAGATGGGTTCCAACAGATGGATGTTCATGAAGGTTCGCATGTCAGCCGAGCAGTATGGGAGCTAAGTTTTTGTTAGAACATTTATTTTACATATAGCTGTTCTTAAAAGTGTGGGCATTGTAAATAGTAGATCTCAATATGTCCAGACACAGTTATAAAAGTGCTTTATTAGATAACCATATGCAGCTTGAGTGGTAGGAAATTATTTTCTTAAAATTTCTATTAGTTATAAGGGAGCACAAATGGGAGAAAACCACACTCACAACAAGCAAAGCGCGCCACCTGGCCAACACAGGAGCCTTTGTTTTATGTCATTATGGAGACATCTGCAGCTGACAGCAACATGCACAAGGCAGAGCACGAGGGTCATTCTACATATATGTAAGCGTGTCTGTCACTTGCTTATGCTGCCCTCTGCAAGGGAAGCATAAGCTACGTGACAAGTTCCCTTTCATTTATCACCCCGTGTGCCAAATTTAGTGTGGGTTCACACCGCGCTGTTGTTCGGGACCTCCTCTGTGATTATCCATCAGGATACCTCAAATAGGTACCCAAACAGATCCAGTGACGGATCTCTAGGGAACAACAGTGCAAACATAAACACCTTTGGACTACAATACAAATCCAAGGGATCCAGCAAATCCAACAACTTTATTATAAATCCATTAAAAATGTGAAAATAGGTCCATACAAGAAAATAGTACAGCACACACACGTGTAGGGTTCTTTAAGACGACGGATTCAGATGCTGACATTTTCAGCGCTGAATGTGGGTCATATCCTCGTCGGAAAATCAGCGTTTAAATAGCACAGATTTCAGATGAGGGGGACAAAACTGATTTTCAGAAGTGTTTTTTCTGCCTTCTATATACTATTTTGGAGGCACAAAACCCACCTCAAAGAATTGACATGTCACTTATTTTTCCACGCTTACAATAAATGTGGAAAAATAAGCAAGTAAAACCCACGTTGCCTGAAATCGTACACAATTTTACATAGGAATCAATGTAAAATAAACTTGGGGTGTTTTTTATAGTCGTTTTTTATGCTGTTTTGGGGGAGGAGCATAACCTTATGCATTTCAGACAAAAGTGTCCTCTTAAAGTCTGTAGGACCTGTTGTTATGTCCCTTGCATCACAGGCGTATAGGGAAATAAAAATTCTGGACTGGAGATTAGCATTAAAGTAGAATAGGAAACTATTGATGTATAATAATAGAAAAGTAATAATACATTACATGTATATCAACTAACATTAACTATGACTATAAAACAAAGGTGAATAGCTAGGAAATGTACCAGAAGTCTGACCTGTAATTCAGACCGCAAAGAAACCTTGGGCTACATGTATGTATGGGACAGCGCCAGTAGTCTGGTGTCCTTTCAGCGCAAAAACTGGCGCAGTCCCATGTGTTCGATGTATGATTAGGCGCACTCCAAAATAAGGCGCATTATAAAGTGCCCGTGGGGGGAGTGATGGAGGCGTGTCGCACTACAATCATAGTATTCTACACATATATGGCTTTAGTAAGGCAAAACCAGGCGCATTACTGCTGGAACAAGCAGACCAATTTAAAAGTGGTTTACCTGAGACAGAAGTGTTGCTGTGCAGCTAGAAATCGCGAAATCTATGACCCACAGTAGAACAGGTTCATAGATTCAGACGCATTCTATGCTGCTAATGCACGCAATAAAATTGGCATCTGGGTGCCAAAAATCATACATGTCGCTCATTGTGTCCAAACACAGGATCCTGTAAGCCTCTCTGCAAAGTACCCAAAGTCTCCAATCTCCTCCTCAAGGAGAAGGTTAAACCTTTTCAACTCCACAGAAAGAAAAGGTGTTTAAGCTGCTACTATGATTATCTATAAAATGGTTTGCAGCTCCAGTAACTGGTTTTGTTTTCAAATACTGGTGATGTGTTCAGCAATCCTAGGGGTAAGTTCACACGGCATCTTGCCTCCATATGAACATCCGCTTTTCTGATGCATCTCTGGGTCCATCTGAACGGATCCAGAGACACATCTAACAATTAGTAGTGAGTTTATCACTGCCGGCAATGACAGACATGCAGCGGCGTTCACATGAGAGATCGCCGCTGCGTATTTGAATCATGCCTGTCAGGTCCGTCTTGCGGATGCGATCCAAGAAATGATGGACCCAGAGACGCATCAGAAAAGCGTACACGTACGCAAGATGCTGTGTTCAGCAATCCTAATTTTCAACTTTCTTGTGGTACACTAAATGATATTGTTCACATTTGATCATATATACAGTGTTTTGTGTATTACAGTTAGGCTATGTTCACACGGCAATAATTGCAGGACGTATTTCGCGGGGCGGGGGGGCGGCAGCCCGCCGCCTCTATATACATTCATTACGCCGTGAATAATTGACGTCACTTCTCTCCCCGCTTGGCATATTGTCCAAGCGTGGAGAGGGGACGTAATCCATAGTTCTTAGAATGTGGATTACCTAATGCTGGGGCGTTCTCGCCCCGTTTTTTTAGCGCAGTACAGCGTGGAAAACGGCCAGATACGCCCCATTTTAAGCCGTGTGAACATAGCTTTAATGAAATCATTAATATGTTAGTTCGGTTGCCATTGCTGGAAATTAAAGTGTGCGTCTTATCATGTAATTACACTGTAACGGCTGGGTGGGGTGGCCACTGACCACCGAAGCGATAAAAAGCAAATCCCCCAGGGAAGGAAATCTAAGTACCCCCGGTTTTCACCAGAGCCCGCCGCAAAGCGGGATGGACTTGCTGCCGTGAGGCACCGGGTCGCCCCCCTGACTGACTTCTTGCATGGCGGCCGAGGTGCAGCGGGGTACAGAGCCTAGTCCGAGATCGTAGCCCCGTGGGCAGGCAGAAGGTCAGGCGGGCGGCAAGGGTTCTGGTCGGGGACAGGAGAAGGCGGGGCAACAGCAAGGTTTCGGAGCGAGAAAGTACAAGAGGTCTGGTACACGGTGGGGCGAGAATACACTTGGGAAAACGCTTTTTAGCTAAGCACGGGGCAAAAAAGATCCAGAAAGGGGTGTTTGGGGGATGCCTTAACAGGGGAAGGCCTGGCAATTACCCAATTATCGGGGCGCTGGCCCTTTAAATCCTCGGAACGGGGGGGCCCGCGGCGCCTTGGGAACCGGGCACGGCGCGCCTCGGCCGGGCCGGGGGCGGCGGCACAGGAGCGGGGTCAGGTGATTTCCCCGGCAGGCGGGGCCCCCCGGCCTTTCCCCGGGGCCAGCGGCGGCACCACCCTGGGGGGCCCCCGGGAGGGGGGCGGGCCACGGGTGCCCCCGCGGCCCGGGGGGGAGAGGGGAGGGTACCGCCGTACCCCCCCCCCCCTTGGGTCCCCCCCCTTTTTTTAGGCGAAGGAACTTACGGATAAGGTCTGGGTTGGGAATTGGACTCCGGTTCCCGGGACCTCTCTTGGGGGCCAAAGCCCCCTCCATCTACAAGAAAAAAACGCTTACCCCTGATGATCTTCATGTCAAAGATGTCCTTCACTTCAAAAAAATCAGGGTTTCTAGACAGGAGACGGAGCCCCCCCTCTGGGAGAACCGGGTTCGGACCAAAGGTTTTAGGAGGGGACATGAAAAGCTTTAGGAACCCGGAAATGGAGCAGGCAGAGTTTAAGGGACAGGGGTTTTCGTTGTCGCAAAATTCTGAAGGGTCCCAGAAACCGGGCCCCAAATTTTATACTGGAATTTTGGGGCGTATGTATTTAGAAGAGACCCCCAAAACTTTATCCCCGGGAGGAACTTGGGGGAAGGCTTCTCCTCTTGTAAACCCTGGGTCTTCTACGGGGCTAAAGCCGGAGTAAGGTTTGTCGGGTCCTCGCCAAATGCCCCTGATATCCAAACCCTGGTTGTCCACGGCGGGAACCTCGGAGGGTGAAACCCAGGGGGAGGGGAGGGCCCCGCGAAGTGGGGGGCCTAGACAGGAAAGGGAACGGCCAGTTGAGTCGGAGTCCCGATGATTTATAAAGAACTCGGCCCCAAGAAGCATTTGGACGTTTTCCTTGTCCGGAAAACAAGGCCTAGATACCCCCCCAAGATCGGGGTTTACCCTCCCCCCTCCCCATTTGTTGGGGATGATATGCAAAAAAAATCAGCTTGATTTGCAACCGGGAAAACGGGGCACGCCAGAATTTAAGACAAAATTGGACGCCCGGTCGGAGACGTTTGGGGAGGTAGACCTGCAGACAAAAGATGTGATGGAAAAGTACCCTCCCAAATTTGGGGGACAAAGGGGAACCAGGAACGGCAAAAAGTGGGACATTTTAGAAAATCGGTCGTGACCACCCAATGACCGATTTCCCGAAAAGTGGGAAGGGGTTCCGTGATAAAGCCATGCCTTTTGTGTGCCATGGAGCTCTGGAACGGCAGAGGGATAAGAACCAGCGGGCCTATGGCGGGGGCCCTTTTTTTGGGCACTTTTTGGGGTGTGCAGGAAAAACGAAGTCCTTGACGCTTGGACAGGGTTGGCCACCATAGTGTCGCGAGATGGGGATTGGATTTCCGTACCCGGGGGGGGCCGGGCCAGAAGAGAGTATCCCCCCAAACCCCTAGAATCCCTCCTGAGCCGGGACGCACGTGGGTTCTCCCCGGAGGAAACTTTCCGGAGACCAGGGGGCCCACAAATAGCTGTTCAGGACTTAGATGTGCGTGAAAACTGGTTTCCCGGTAGTCAGACGCAGGGGAGAGGGCGTCCCCCTTGATATTCTTCTCGGCCGGTGGGAAAGTGTATTTAAAATCAAAGCGCGAGAAGAACAGAGACCCCCGGGGCCTGCGGGGGTTTTCAAACGCTGTCTGTCTGGAGGTAGGGGAGATTTTTTGGTCTGTGAAGACGTCAAAGGGTGCCCGATCCCTCCAACAGATGTCCCCCTCTTCCGGGGCCAAAATTTTAGGGCCAAACATTCCCCGGTCCCCAAATGGGTAATTCGTTCTGCCGAGGAAAGGTTTTTTAAAAAAACACACTTGGAGGTCTTGCCTTTAGGGCCTTCTGGGTCAGCACAGCCCTGGCTCCCACGGGAAAGGCATCCCCCTCTGGGCTAAAGGGGTTTTTGGATCAGCCGGACCAAAATAGTGCTGAGGAAAATACGTTTTAGCTGGGAATGCTTCTTCGGCCGACGGAGGCCAGCACTGGGGTTCCCCATTCTTAGGGTGGGGCCACGATGGAGCCACCACGTAGAGAAGGGGGGAAATTTTCTGCCGGGTAGTTGGCGAACCTGGGGAAACGTTAAGCCCGGAGACCGACAGGCCCTGGCCACGCTGGATTGGGGAGGTTTAGCTGGGTCCATCTGCAGACCCGATCAGAAACTATGTACCCAAGGAAAGGGAAAGGCTGGCCCGGTGGAACCGACACTTCTCCGCTTGGCAACAGTCATTCCCCAGGCGGCAAAACCCTGGCGTACTTGTCCCGGATGGGTCTGGAGTCGGGGAAAAAAATCAGGATGTCATCCAATATACAAGACGCAGGTTACAGCAAGTCCCGAAACACGTCGTTGACGAACCCTGAAATACGGGTGGGGCATTGCATAGCCCGAAAGCATACAGTACTCAAAATGCCCCCCCGTGTTTTGAAAGCCGTTTTCCCCCTCATCCCCCTTTGCGAAAAATTTTTAGAGGTTATAGGGCCCCCGTAGGTCTAACTTAGTAAAGACCTTGGCCCACGGAGGCGATCAAATAGCTCAGAGACAGGGTAAGGGTAGCATTCTTCACCGGATTTGTTTAGCCCCCGTAGTCAATACACGGGGGAAGTGAACCGCTTTTTTCTGGGCGAAGAAGAAAAACCCGCCCGGCGGGGGAGGAAACTTGCGTATAAAACCCTTTGAAAAATTCCCGGATAAGGCCCCACATGGCCTGGGTCTGGGCACGCAAGGTAGACCCTACCCCGGGGGATGGTACCCGCTGGAGACCTTTCAGAGACTTTATTTGACGACTGGGGAGGACATGGACAGGTAAGGGCCACCAAACCCGAGATCCTGGCACTCCGTTCCCCAAAGCGGACTTCACCTGTCTTCCAATCAAGTGAAAGGGGGGTGACGTTGCGCCGGGGGGCCCCAACAGGGGCGCCGAAGACGGGAAAGGCCCGACATGAAAGGAGATTTTTTCTCCGTGTGGGGCCCCTACACGGGGGGGTACCGGCCGGGTGGGGTGAACAGAATGGGGGCATGGAAGCTCCCATGACGGAGAGATAACCAAGGGGTTTTCCGGCGGGTCACTGGCAAGCGTAGCTGACACCGGGAGGCCCTGAATAAAGTTCCCGGCGGGGCCGGAGTCCAGGAAGGGCAGAAAAACCCGGAACGATAGAAAGAACCTCGTTACTTGTCGGGGAGAAGAGTGAACCTAGGGACGCCTCCCTATCCCCCTGGGGCGAGCGTTTCCGACCGCTGAGGACCTTGGGGGGACAACCCCTACGGGAAAAGGGGCCGGACGGCGCAGTAGGCAAAGGTTTTTCCCCCCCGGCCGGGGACCACCCTCCTCCGACAAGTGGGCCCGGTCCACCTGCTGGGTTCCTCTGAGCGAAATGTGTGGAGGCAGCGGGGACTTTGGAACACGGGGGGCCAAGCGAGTAGACGGCGGGCTGTGCCGAGCCACGCTCTTGGCTGTCTCCTGCTCTCTCCCTGAACCCGCACGTCAAAGCGGGTAGCAAAGGGGTAATTCCCCCACAAAGAAAAAGGGAAGGCCTTTGCCGCAAGTGCGTCTTTTATTCCTTTACAGACCCTCTTGAAAAATGGGGCCCGAGACGGCGTCGTTCCATAAGCTCGAGTTAGGGTGCGGAACTGGACCGCATTTCCCCTACGGAGGATCCCCTTGGGGTAGGTTCAGTAGCGCTGTCTCCGCGGGAAAATGCTCCCCGCAGTCCTTTAAACGCTCGGAATTCAGTGAGGAAAAACCTGTAGGGTTTTGCGGTCACAGGGTCCCCTTTTCCGGTCCCCAAAAGGGGGTGCCCAAAGGGCCCGGGGGCCCTTTCCCGGTTTCAGGCTCACCAGAAAGCCCACCTTAGTCCTTTCAGTGGAAACTGACCCCCATCACTCCACGGCATGGAGCACTGCATAATAAAACCTCTGCAGAGCTTTGAGCCCCGTAAACTTTGGAGGGAGAGGGAAAACGAAGCTTCAACCCACAGTTTTCCGCGGGAGGCCGAAGGAGTGGACCAATGGTGAAGAGGCGGGCTGCTGCTGGGAGGCCCGAATTGGGGGCATCATGGCGGACAGCGACCCCAATTGCGTGCCTTTGTGGTCTGCTGCGACTGTGGGCCCAAATGTTCGTGAGATCCCCAAGACTGGCAAGGGACCTGGCGGGTTTTCCCGGCGATCCTGTAAAAGGGGGTGGTGGCCCACTGGACCACCCAAGCGATGAAAGCAAGCCCCGGGGAGGGGGAAAGGGAAACTAAGTAGCCCCCCGGGGTTTTCACCAGAACCCCCGCAAAGCGGGTGGATTGGCGCGGGTGTGGGGGCACCATCATTCCCCCTGAAGTGACTTTTTTCGTTTATGGCGGCCGAGGTGCAGCGTGGTACAGAGTCGTAGCCGGGGAATCGTAGTCGTGGGCAGGCAAAGGTCAGGGCAGGGGCAAAGGTTCTGGTCAGGCAAAGGGTCAGGCAGGGGAGAGGTTCGGGTCGAGAAACAGCAAGAGGTCGGTACCGGGAGGGCGAGAATACACTTTTGGAAAACCTTTTGCTAAGGCACGAGGGAACATAGACCACAAGGGGGGATTGTGGGACGTACCTTTAAATAGGGAAAGCGCCTGGCAATAGCCAATTAACGAGGCGCTGGCCCTTTTTAAAACCTCGAGAACGAGCGCGCGCGCGCCTTAGGGGCACGGGGACGCGCACCCGGCCGCAAGGGCGCGGACGGCACAGGAGCGAGGTCATAGTCCCCGGCAGGCTGGAACCCCCGGCTCGTCCCGCAGCACCAGCGGCGGAAACCCCACCCTGGTGGGCGCCGGGGGGGGGCCAAAGGGGGCGTCCCCGGCCGCGGGCGGGGGGCGGAGGGGTACCGGACATACACACATTGTAGTGTGCAAAGGAGCGCCGCTGCCTAATCTATACTTTCCTGTTACGGTTACTATTGAAAATACAGGACCACATTTCTGAACACATTTGTCCGAAATGCGTAAGTGTGTTTATGGTACTATTTTCTATTCTTACATTTTTGATGGATGTCTAATAAAGTTGTTGGATTTTATTGCTGATTGCTGGATCCCTTGGATTTGTATTTTTGTTTGTGCTGTTGGCCTGCAGCTTCCTTGCACCTGGAATCTACAACCTAATGCCTCGAGAATTAATACATTGATTGATGGTGAGCATGTTGTGTTTTCTTCTTCCTGTACTTTTGGATTACATTTGCTCTATTTCCCAAATGTAAAAGCTTTCTGTGCCGGACCAAACAGTGCTAACGACCACACTATTTTGTTTGGCATAAGAAGCTATTATGTTAGGAAACTACAAAAAAGGTATCCCGATAGATACCTGAACTGGAGCTCCTGAACAGGACAACAACGCAGTGTGAACCTGGTAATCCACATAGATTTCGACGTGAAATACTCGTCTTAAACCGAAAGTAAACGATTCCCATTGACATAAATAGAAAATACACCTTGTAGTTCATATAGCGCATATTTGCGTCAGACGATTTCCAAAGGCAGAATCCGAGTAAATTTTACTCGTCATGTGAACGTCCCCTAAGAAGAGTTCCTCTAAGGTGAAGTGATCATAAAAGATCCAGCATGTTCCTCTGATGGTGATCAGCTGTCCCACAGAAGAAAACAATGACACTATTCTTATTGAAATCAATGGTCTATGTCCTGCATGGACATGTGAGCGAGAGACACTCTGTGGTGCTGCTTTGCACTTGCCTAATAGAGTCTGAACATGCTACCTTAGATCGACCTTCATGCCCTGCCCATATGCCTCCCTCTGTGCCAGTTCTAGAGGTGCCTATTTTATTGCTCAAAGAAAGTTTACCCATCAAATACTGGAAACTGATCCCTTGTATTTAAACCTCAATATCACTAACTGTTTGGACCCTGAATCCATATAATACTGTACTTACTGTCTCATTGGCATTTACAGACTCAGTGCCTTGTCATTCCAGCTGACATTACTAGCCATGTTTTCTGACAGGTACCTGCAGAACTTGTGATTATAGTCTCAGTGAGGTGACAGGTGACTTGTGACATGGAGGAAAACATCCTGTTCTGTGCAGACAGTCACATGAATCATTCTGGGTAGTAACTTCAAACAGCTGCAAGTCACTTTGATAGAATGTAGACGTCTAATTCTCCGTCTGACATAACCTGACCTGTCAATACTTCTTTCTACAGAGCAGTGAGAAACCTTATTTCCCTATAGTGCGGACATTGTGCCTATTGGAATTGTTCAGTCTATTCACAACTAAGTGCCATCTGGTCACAGCAGAAAGGGCATATTAATGTAATATAGCTGGACCATTGTAAGCCTAGGACTTTTCAACCTTCGTCTCACCCATACACCCTAATAGATTGTAAGCTCTTGTGAGCAGGGCCCTCTTGTGAGCAGCTTTTCACTGTATAACGTCTGTCTTTTTGTCTGTACTTATACTCTCCAAATTGTAAAGTGCTGCGGAATATGTTGGGGCTATATAAAGATTATTATTATTGTTTCATGTATATCTACACGCTTCAATGGTTTTCCTTTACAAATGAGCACAAAATCATCTGAATAAAGACATTTCCATAGTCCAAATTGCAACAAAGTATTAAATGGTATATAAATTGTAGCCTAATATACAGTTAGAAACTAGGGAGATGCTTTGTATGGACAATATAGTAAGCTTATTAATACAGGTTTATTTATCAAGTCAAAACCATGGACATTTAAAGAGGTTTTCCCACCATACAAATTGATGGCATAATGATAGGTTATGCTGTCAATGTGTGATTGGTGTGGGTCCTAACTCTGGGACCCACACATATCTCGGGAACCAAGAGGAGGGCAGAATTCTTCCATTGAAATCAATGGGAGTTCCAAGTACAGTCGAGAAGAGGTGGGACCGACACCTATTGGATACTGATGGCAAAATAAAGAATATGGAATTCAGCACCTAAAAATAATGACCATATACAATCTAGAGGAGATGATGGTAGCTAATGTTGTACTTTAGATTCGGGTCATAGTTAAATATGACGTGAATATCAAATTTTGCAGAAAAACCATCCCTAAGCCTACCCTTACCCCAACCACAGCTTAGGTTAGGCTTTCAGTTTAATAGGATTTGGATGTCCCAAATCCTGAATATTTTTACAAGTTCAATGAAATACTGTTGAATCAAACAGAGACTTATTACAGCAACACTAATCGTAGCCAGTGGCGTAGCTACAGGGGTCACAGAAGTCACATTCGTGACCAGGCTCCTAAGCTAGGGGGGCCCACAGGCTTCCCTCACCACACAGCTGTATTGCTGAGTCAAACAGACCCAGCGATACAGCAATGAGAGCCAGCATTGCACAAGGCATTTAGCAACTAGAGTGGCTGGGATCGGAGCCACATAGTCCCATCCCTAACTCAGAGGAGCCATGGCCATGTGAAAGTTGGTTAATAGACTTGGCCAGGGGAGGAGGGGAGGAATAGAAGAAGCAGCTTACATATTTAAAAAAATAATAATTTAAAAGAAAATACATAAACTCTATTTTCTCAATTAAAAATCGCTTTATTTTGCAAAAAAAAAAAAATATATAAAAAATATACAAAATGAGTATCACCATATCCGTAATGCTCCAATCTATAGATTTATTGTCTTATGTAATCTATATGGTAAACGCTGCAAAAATAAATATATAAATAAAACCCATGCAGGAATTGCATTTATCTGTTCATCCAGCCTCACAAAAAATGGATAAAAAGCGCAAAAAAAAAAAGTGACAATGATATTAAAGAATACGTCAATTAATTCTGAAAATGTAAACTCTATTCAACGAAAAATAAGTGATGGCTCTAAAAATATTGTGACATAAAAAAACATGACTTTTTTAAAGCATTTTTAAGAGGCACATATGATTTATTCACCTGAGGCGATGCATGTAAAAAAGGGGATTAAAAAGGGGATGTATGATGCAAAATGGGCATGCAGTTCCCTTTATTCAGTTGGTATACTTTATTATTTGAAGGGGTGTCGGGTGAAAGAAAATTTATTTGAAATGGGGCATAGTTGGAAAAAAAATAAAAAGGTAATTGCCTCCCGGTCCCCCGTCCTTTTTGCTCCAGAGCTCCCCAGCATCCACTCCTCTTCATTTTCAGGTTCTCATCCCGACACACAGAAGAGGCTCAGGCTCCAATGTAAGTGAATGGAATATGAGCCTCCCCTGTCCCGTGTTGGGACAAGAATTCGTAAGTGAAGAGGACTGGATCCTGGGGAGCTCCGGAGCAACAGTGGCCAAGGACTAAGAGGTCAATTTCACTTTTTCCCCACAGTCTAGCCCCATTTCAAATTAATTTTCTTCCACTGTACAACCCCTTTAAGTAGAAATATTTTTCTGCGAAACTCTAGATGGTAGGATTCTGTCACGCCAAGAACCTGTTGTTAAAAAGTAGTGGTCAACAGCTAATAATAATAATAATAATCTTTATTTATATAGTGCCAACATATTCCGCAGCACTTTACAATTTAGAGGGTGTACATACAGACATTACACATTAAAAGAACTTACAAATGAGACACAAGGTCTGAGGACCCTGCTCGCGAGAGCTTACAATCTATTATGGTGTATGGGTGACACATACGGTAAGAAGTGCCAAGTTTACAATGGTCCAGCCATGTTTCATAAATAGGGGGTGGTTTACATAAAAATTGGGTGACCCTGCCACCCTGACAGTACATCTATATACAGATAAGTGCCTGTGAGTGCCCTAGTGTAGGGAGTGACAAATGTGTGTGATAGCAGTTAGGGGTCTTGGTAGGCCAGACCGAGAAGATGTATTTTCAGGGCCCTCTTAAAACTATGAGAGTAGTGAATGTGCCTGATCGCCCGCGGTAGCATATTCCATAGAACTGGTGCTGCATGTTTGAAATCTTGGAGACGGGCATGGGAGGTTCGAATGATTGAGGAATGTAGTCTGATATCATCAGCAGAGAGGAGAGCACGGGTAGGGTGGTAGACAGAGATGAGGGAGGAGATGTAGGGAGGAGCAACACTGTGGAGAGCTTTATGGGTGAGAGTGATGAGTTTATACTGTATCCTGTACTGAATGGGCAACCAGTGCAGTGAATGACACAGGGTAGAGACATCAGTATAGCGGCTGGAAAGAAAGACAAGCCTGGCTGCTGCATTCAGGACAGAATGAAAAGGGGCGAGTTTACAGAGAGGGAGACTGATAAGCAGGGAGTTGCAGTAGTCAAGACGAGAGTGAATAAGAGCAACAATGAGGGTTTGAGCTGTTTCCACAGTGAGAAAAGTACGGATTTTGGAGATGTTCTTGAGGTGCAGATGACAGGAGCGGGCAAGGGATTGGATATGAGGGGTGAAGGACAGATTAGAATCTAGTATTACCCCAAGACAGCGGGCCTGTTGCCTAGGTGTTATGGTGGTGCCACACACTGAGACAGAAATGGCAGGGTGAGGTCGGTTAGAAGATGGTGGAAAGACAAGAAGTTCGGTTTTAGTGAGGTTGAGTTACAGAAGGATAGAGGCCATGATGTCAGAGACAGTGGACAGACAGTCACTGGTGTTTTGTAGCAGGGCAGGAGTGATGTCTCGGGAGGAGGTGTATAAATTGGGTGTCATCAGCGTAGAGATGGTACTGGAAGCCAAATCTGCTGATGGCTTGTCCAATGGGGGATGTGTAGAGTGAAAAAAGGAGAGGACCAAGAACGGATCCCTGAAGAACCCCGACAGCAAGAGGAAGAGGAGAGGAGGTAGAACCTGCAAATGAGACACTGAAGGAGCGGTCAGAGAGGTAGGAAGAGAACCAAGAGAGAGCGGTGTCCTGGAGGCCAATGGTGCTGAGCATGGTGAGGAGAAGGTGGTGATCCACAGTGTCAAATGCTGCAGAGAGATCCAGGAGAAGCAGCAATGAGTATTTGCCCTGTGATTTGGCAGTGAGGAGATCATTTGAGACTTTAACTAGAGCAGTTTCTGTGGCGTGTAGGGTGCGGAAACCTGATTGCAGAGGGTCAAGAAGAGAGTTAGTAGAGAGATAGCGGATTAAACGGGAGTAGACCAAGCGTTCCATGAGTTTAGAGATGAAGGGCAGGTTAGAGACTGGTCGATAGTTAGCAGGCGGATGGGTCAGAGAGGGCTTTTTAAGTAAACGGGTTATGATGGCGTGTTTAAACGAGGATGGAAAGATCCCAGTGGAGAGAGAGAGGTTACAGATTGCAGTTATGTGAGAGATGATAGCTGGAGAGATAGACTGGACAAGGTGGAATGGAATGGGGTCACTAGAGCAGATGGTAGGGCGAACAGATGAGAGAAGCCTGGACACTTCTTCTTCTGTCGTTGGGTCAAGGGCTGAGAGCAGACTAGAGGACGTGCCAGAGGGGACGGGATGGGGGTTTCTTGAGGATTGAGATGAGATGTTTTGCCAGATACTGTCTATTTTGTCTTTGAAGTGAGTGGCCAGGTCTTCAGCACAGAGGTCAGTGACTGGGGCCTGAGCTTTTGGGCTGAGGAGGGAGTGGAAAGTGTCAAACAGGTGTTTTGGGTTTTTGTGTAGTGTGGAGATGAGGGACGTGAAATTTTTTTGTTTGGCGCAGTGAAGGGCAGTGTGGTAAGTGCTGAGAATGAATTTGTAGTGGAGAAAATCAGCAGGTAGCTTCGACTTTCTCCACAGTCTCTCAGCACACCTGGAACATCGCTGCAGAAAGCGAGTCTGAGGTGTGTGCCATGGCTGTGGGCGTCTGACTCTGAGTGGTGCCAACATGTCCAGGGTGGTTGAGAGAGTTTCATTGTACTGCTTGACAGCCAGGTCAGGACAGTAGTCAGAGGAGATTGGAGGCAGTGAGGACTGTATGGTGTCTATGAGTACCTGAGTGTTCATGGAGCGAATGTTTCTGGATGGGCGATGGGCAGGTGTGTCCAGAGAAGGCTGAGAATTGGTGATAGTGAAGGAGATAAGGTTGTGATCAGAGAGAGCATAGGGAGAATTAGTGAGGTTAGAAATTGATGAGTGACTGCAGAAAACCAGATCAAGAGCGTGTCCATCCTTGTGGGTGGGAGAATCTGTAAATTGTAAGAGGCCAAAGGATGATGTTAGTGAAAGAAACTGAGAGGCAGAAGGAGACATTAGGGTTGTCAATGGGAATGTTGAAATCACCATGATGATGTGGGTATTTCAGTGGAGAGGAAGTGTGGGAGCCAGGCGGCAAAATGATCCAGAAACTGGCGGGGTTAGCCGGGGGGTCTGTACACAACGGCAATTCTGAGGGAAAATGGCCGAAAGAGTCTGAGGGTGTGGACCTCAAAGGAGGGGAAAGTGAGGGAGGGTGCAGGAGGAATGACCTGGTAAGTGCAGTGTGGAGAAAGGAGTATGCCAACTCCTCCATCTGGCCTGTTCTCAGGTCTGGGGGTGTGGGTGAAGTGTAGGCCGCCATAGGTGAGGGCTGCAAGGAAGCTTGGTGTCTGATTGCTTGGAGCCATTGTTTCAGTGAAGCGAGGAAATTCAGGGAGTTAGAGAGGAACAGGTCATGAACAGCAGTGAGTTTGTTACCAACAGATCGGGCATTCCACAGAGCACATGTAAAAGTGGCAGGAAAAGACGTACAGCGAATAGCAAGCAGATTAGCAGGGTTTCTATGGAGGGAGGAGGAGGGGTGAGCAGTAAAGGAGGGTGGGCCGGGGTTCGGAGAGATGTCCCCTGCAGCAAGAAGCAGGAGAAAGAAAAGTGACAGCAGATGGTTTAGTGTTGTGTATGAGCGGCGTGTGTGCAACATTAGGGAGGCTGGTGGGTTGGGGTAGTTTAAAAGGGAAAGCAGTGTGTGGGATGTATACATAGGTGAGGGGAGAGAGAGGCGCTGATGTCGATAGCATTTTCAGGGGGCGACACTGGGTTGCAGGAAAGGAGGCAGATGGCTACAAGGTAGATAGCAAGAGTGAGCATAGTGGATAAGGTGTATGTTATAAGAGACCAGTTACTCACATAACAGGCGATCCTTCAAGCTCCCTTAAGCTCACTTCTGTCCTATTTCTGATGATCATGTATTACTTTCAAATATTTACTTCCAAATATGCACGAGAAATATGCCTCAGAGACCGACGGTCTCAGAGACCTAAGCTGTCTGATTTATACTGAGCCATGTAGAGTTCCTTGCTAGCATCAATTAACCCAGGTGTCGTAAATTGGGGAGCTACAAATGGCCCAGCAAAGCAGAGACTTCAAGGGGAATATCTGTGCTAAGTAAATAAAACACAGGGTAATTATGGACACTAGTGGGTAAATCTAACATAACATAACCGAATAAAACAGGAGTTATACAAATATGCTGTGGGATGTTGAGAGTAGTAGTAAGACATAACATACCAGTATAAAACAGGGGAGTTATACAATGTCGGGGATTGTGAGGGAGTAGTCAGCATAAATACCATAATAAAACAGGGGAGTTATACAAATGATGCTGTGGGATTGTTGAGGGATGTAGCAAAACATACCTATAAAACAGGAAAGTTTCATGATGTGTGGGATTGTTAGGTAGTAGTCAAGACATAAACATACCAGTAATATAAAACAGGGGAGTTATACAAATGATGCTGTGGGATTGTTGAGGGTAGTAGTCAAGACATAAACATACCAGTAATATTAGAGGGAGTTATACAAATGATGCTGTGATTGTAGGGTAGTGTCAGCATAACATACCATAATATAACGGGAAGTTATACAAATGACTGTGGGATTGTTGAGGGTAGTCAAGACTAAACATACCGTATATAAAACAGGGGTGTAACAAATGAGTGTGGATTTTGAGGGGTAGTACAGACTAAATACAGTAATATAAAACAGGGGAGTTATACAAATGATGCTGTGGGATTGTTGAGGGTAGTAGTCAAGACATAAACATACCAGTAATAAAAACAGGGGAGTTATACAATGATGCGGGGATGTTGAGGAGTAGTCAACATAACATCCAGTTAAAAACAGGATTATACAAATGATGCTGTGGGATTGTTGAGGGTAGTAGTCAAGACATAAACATACTTTCAAATATTTACTTCCAAATATGCACGAGAAATATGCCTCAGAGACCGACGGTCTCAGAGACCTAAGCTGTCTGATTTACAGCTGTGAAGAGTCCTGGTTTTGAGGGAGGCAGGCCCAAGCACCAGTGCCCATGAGCCTTTAGCTACACCAATGATTGTAGTGATCAGCTAAACAGCTGAATGATTGAGCAGTGGACGGATTTACAGGTGAGAGTTGGGACCAGTCCCATCTACATCCAATCCACTAATTCTTTCTGCTCAGCCACAAAAACCCTAGTTCCTCCCATCACTCTTCAACTGTGTTGGTTTAGATAATAACTGAGTGAAGGGTTCATACAGGTTTTTTCCATATTATGTTACCAACACAAGTAAACAGTTCTCTTCTTCCACTTAGACTGCAAGCTCCTTTTGACAGAAACCTCTACCCTTTTGTCTTATTATTTGTTCATTTCTCTAGATTATTTATTATTGTACTTGTTACTTTTCCAGTTGTGAAGCGCTGCAGCATATGCAGGCACTATATAAATAAATATTACTATTGTCATTGTTACAAGCAGATTTATGACCATACTATGAATCATAACATCCTCCAGTGTTTGAGTGGTTTTTCTAGTGAACTTTTGTTTCAGTCACATGTAGCAAAAACTGTTATATCACCTGCAGCACTTAATGGAAAACAGGTCATGCATGAAGCTTGAAATTCACCTATTTTTCCATAACCATTTGTTGTATAATAAAAATGAGTAAATCAGCAAATATGTCATTACACTTTATTATATCTGGTGCTGAGAAAGCCTTGTGTGACATAATATAAATCTGGGAACTTATAGAATACAGATACTTACAGCAGTTACAGAGAGCCACTACTGCAGAAATCAAAAGCTAAATCTTTAAAGAACTAACCTGCAGACATAGGGCGACATGTATGATCTAGGTGCATAGAGGCCAGTTCTAAATCGAATGCTCCAGAATGTATGGACCTATTCTACTGCGGGTCATAGATTTCTAATTCCACTACGTAAACTAACACCCTCAATAGTTGAATGAGAGACAAAGCAGAACCTCTTGACCAACAAGAATGCAAAGCTAATTAAAGAGGAAAAATGGCCATAAAATTTTACTTTTAATAATTCTATTAAAATGATACAAAATATAGCGTCTCATAAAAACACTGAAGGAAAACAGAGGTAGGGGGTCCACACTAATATCCCCATGTGGCCCTAACTAACTATAGACACCCTAACCAAGCAAAAAAAGCAGGATAATCGCCCTGATAAGAGCGTACCTGCCAGTAGCCTAACCCTATAAACACTGGCCCTATAGTCCCATCCTGACATGTTTCGACCATCCAACACAATAAATAAATAAATCTGATCGCTTCAGGGGGAGGTTAGGAAAAAATGGACCAAGACAAATGGGTAAGTGACTCTGAATATGATACTGTTAAGGCATACAAGTTACCTGGTGCGTTGCTGACATATGTGAATCTCCAAGATATCTACCGTTCAAAATATTACTTACAGCTTAGAATTCACAGTATTAGTCAATGACAGCAACAATTGGATCAACTGTCCGTATGGGACCCCTCTCCTACCCTGCTAGAGTGGACCAGCCAAATCCGAAGCTGGTCCCTATAGTTCATGGGACTATAGGGCTTTATAGGGCCAGTGTTTATAGGGTTAGGCTGCTGGCAGGTACGCTCTTATCAGGGCGATTATCCTGCTTTTTTTGCTTGGTTAGGGTGTCTATAGTTAGTTAGGGCCACATGGGGATATTAGTGTGGACCTCCAGAACGCCCCCACATCTTAGGTGCATTACAAAGTACAGCAAGCGCCGCATAATGCGCCTATTTTTGGAGCGCGCCTGCTCATACATCTAGAGAACAGGGCTGCAACAGTTTTTGGGCTGAAAAGACAACAGAATACTGGCGCAGTCCCGTACATACATGTCGCCCGTAGTATCTCATTTTTTACACTGGTAAATTGTAATTGTGTTGTGTTCTGTTTTGCTCAAGTGCTAAAAGTTTCTAGAAATAGACTGTGTCGTGTTTCTCAGTCACAGACACGTTTCATACTGCAATGCAATTAACAGAATAAAAAACATGAAAAAAATACGAGCACTGAAACTGTCATAGGGAATGTACTACTGATTCTAAGCCTTCGCATTTACTTACATGATTGCAACTGGCTGCACTAATTTCCTGGGGCCTCATTCACACTTTTATAAGAAAATATCAAATATGTATGTATAATATGAATTCTTTTATAGTATGTTACATTTTTGGTTTTGTATTGCATCAATTTTTGTTCTTTAGTCTGTGATAAGTTATCTGTTTCTTATCTATATTTTCCTTTTTTTCAGGGAAATTTTTAACTATATTGTGGTTCTTTTGGTATTATTGCTGAAATAATGTAAAAAAAGGATCAAATACGAACACATGAAATATACAAAAAATGGAACATGCATTTTTAAAGGGTTTTTCGACTCCGCTTTTTTAAGTTTAAAGGAGTATTCCTTTGACATTAATTAGCTTTAACCCCTTAACGACCGCCAACCGGCGTGCACTGCAGGTCATTATTCTGCAGCAACGCTAAAAGACGTCGCAGCAGAAAGAGGGGTTTTGCGGCTCCCAGTGCCACAGCTGCTTAGGAACGGAGCTGTAGTTAACAGCTCCACTCCTAGAGCAGTCTCTGTAAGTGCCGGGAAGAGGAGGAAACCTCCAATCCTGGAGCTTAATCCTTTGATTGCCTAATCAAGGAGCATTCCCCTGCTCCATCTGGTGATTGGAACTTCCGGTGACCCGATGGAGCGCAGGTAACATCTGAACAGTCAGCCCTGGGGGCCTAGAGTAGCCCCAGGTCTGTCTGTATAACAAGCCTGCAGTACTGCTGCCTGTGTCACACTGACTTACATTGCAATGTATTAGCATACATGAATATGCTAATACATTACCTGGTGAAAAAAAAAAAAGTACAATAGTTATCTTAATGGGATTAAAAAAAAGTAAAAAAAATAAAAAGTGTAGAAAAAATAAAATAAATAATCAAATAAAAATAAATATTTAATAAAAAAATTATTGGGCCAAATGCATGAAAACTGTCTAGATCTAAAACTCTCCTGGTTGTCCATAGCAACCAATCATTGCGACCCTTTCATTTCATATTGTGCTCTGGAAAAATGAAAATGGCACTCTGGTTGCTATGGGTAACATAGTGAATTTTAGACCTAGTTTTCATACATGTGGCCCATTGTGTATACATTACACACAAAAAATAAACTACACATATTAGGTATCTACATGAGCGTAATAACCTGTAGAATTCATCTAACTGGTTATTTAGTATGAACTGTGAATGGTGTACAAAATAATATAATAATATGAATATCTGAACAAGAACTGGGAGCCTGAAGCTGGCTGTAAAGAGCAGGCTCTGTGAAACAGCCACATGAGAAAACCTTTTTAAGAATAGTGAAGAGGCTGGAAGAAAAAAACCCAAAAATAAACCCAAAAATACTTACTTCGTAAGTTACATTGTTCCACTGATGCGCCTTCTGGTCCTGTCTCCTGATGTCTTCCGGCTCTGGCTGAATGGAACATCACTACTGCAGTCTCTGATTGGCCGCTGCAGTCACATGACACCATGCGATGTCAACATTCTGAGCCTTGACTTCTGGACAGTAAAGCAATGTCACATGACCACTGCAGCCATTCAGAAGTTGCAGTGGTGACCTTCTGTGTTGTCCGACCTGGAGACAACAGACAATTGGCGAAGAGGCCCAGGAGACATATTGCTGTTTTTAACATAAATTAATATGTGGCTTTTTAAAAACACATTTTCTTATTTTCTCCCAGCCTTTGCACCATACTATGGGCCACATGTCCCACTAAGGCTCCACCATTTTTTTGGTGTATTTTGCGCAAAAAAACTGTTGATGCCCTATTCTCCATATAAATGAACTGTAGTACACCAAAACTAGGTGCATTATATGCCTAAATGAGCCTAAAATAGACCCATCAAATATGCTAGCAGTGATAAGCTATGCGCCTAAGTTATACTATGCGCCTAAATTATGCTATGCGCCTAGATAAGGCGCATCAATTATACTATACAAGGTATACCAAACGCCAGATTTACATTCAGGTGCACTATTCATTCATTTAATGCACCTTAAAACTGGCGTGGGGCACCTCTTTTCTGACATGTTGCCCTAAATATTTCATTTTAACCCGTTGACTGATATAGGCTGAAAATAATACAAATATTAAACAAAACAGCATTCACTTAAAGGGAATATGTCGCCCTTTTTTTTTTTACTTATTAAATCAAGACTCCATATTCTTTTCCTCTCAGTCGTTTTTATTTCCTGATTGTACATTTCTCTATTCGGCCGTCTATATATGATTGTGGGGAAGACATTCTTGCTTGCACTGCTTTAACAGCAGTCAGAGAGATACTTTACAGCAGCTTCATGCCCATAGGATTCTTGAGACAGATTCTGTCCCATAGACAGGTATAGGAGAGTTTTCAGTGTGAAGGGAGGGGAGAGGGTGAGCTGTAACATCTCCTCTTGTGACTGGTGGATTCTGTGTTATCTGTCTCCTTTCAGTTTGACCCTGCTTTTACTGATAATGAGCACACTGCTGAAAAGCTCTCTAAATAGAGCAGGAAGTGTCAGACGATTATTAGGCCTAGTGGCCAAAGTGAGAACTGCAGGACTTAAGAATTATTAAAAAAATACTGAAAGTGATCTGGAAAATTAAAAAAAACATAACCAAAAATTCCTTCAAAATGTGTTTAACATAAAAATGTGAGTTAAACAATAAGTAATTTTTTGATGACACATTCCCTTTAACAAAGTGTGTGCTAAAATAATGGAAATGTGAATAAAACTATTTAAATGTATTGGCAACATAGTTTAAAGCAAAAAATTTAACTGATATAGATCTGAAGTAGCAAAGTGTCCATGAGCTTTTAGTGTAAGTTGTGAGACACTAATATACAGCTGGTTCCATGCTCCGATGGTACAGGCTCCGGTGGTGAGTCCGCACGATACTCATGACCTACCCATACATCAATTTGCGGGAACCCCTTTCTGCCTTTGACAATGGGTTAAAGCTATTTGATGAGGTGAGAAAACTCCTTTATGGCTGATCAATAGATCTATGAAGCCAGCTTTAATATAAAAAAGGCAAAAATGATAAGAAAACGCTGCCTTTACAGTCTGTGACCTATGTCTTTCTTATAAAAATTTAATTAGGCCATCACTTAGGTATGAACTAGTAGATACATGTTACGTCCTCAACCACTTTCTCTCTTTCTAGGAGTATTAGGGCTCATTCACACTGAGTTTTTGAACATTATTTTTTTTAAATAAGCATCTAGACAGAACATCAGAGAATGACAGTAGCACGCCTCACATTGATTTCAATGTAAAATCATCTTCGTCGTTTAGACAACACTGATTTTACTTGAGTACTGTCCGAACTTACAAAGAACTGACCGGGCAATTCTTTGAGGCGTTTATGTGCTGACAAATAAAAGGCAGAAATCTTCCCCGGGCAGTGCGCATCGTTTCCTCATTGAAATTCTGAACTTGCAAGCGCGGCATTTTCAAGGAGAAAACAACGTTTTTGTGTGGTCACACCGAACATACTTCGTGTGGACATCCCCTTGTTGCTCTATGAGCTGTCTGATTACAATACAGTTGTAGTAAAGCAATTTTCCACAACTGGATCAGATTACTCTTCTTACCAGGGCTATAGTCACACAGATCTCTAGCACACAGAAGCCCAGGTGCATTTGTATTGGTGTGAAAGATACAGACAGTGCTGTAGTATACAGCATGAAGAGAGGTACAATACTGCTGTGAAACTGACAATGCTAAAAAGAATAAAAGTAATAATAACAGATTAGGAAACCACCTCTGGCTCCCATATCTATTTTGAGAACCTCGAAACTGGTTCACAATGGAGAAGTTGTAATGTTTGTGCAGTTATTCTCAATGAATTTCAATGGGAGTTCTATGTATGGCCACACACTTGCATTAAAGTCCGAAAAACCTCTTAAAGAGCACCTATCACCACCTAACAAACAGACAAAAAATTATAGCAAATGAGATCATAAGACTTTTTTTTGTCAAATACATGTCATTAGCAAATCAGATGAATTCCCTCAGCATTGCAGGGAAACAGGTTTTACTTTCATTTTGTCAGGCAAAAATCACAATCTACTAATATTTTTTCTGTGGTAAATACCAACTGGGAAGGGGAAGGTGGGGACATAGCTGCTTTTAAAGGGTTAATCTAAGTATCTCACTGTACATACACTGCAGCAGGCACATCAAACTGAGGACATATGTCTGACAGGGTTTACCTGTTGCTCCTCCATAGCACACAGGCATCCATATTACACTGAGATAGGGTAACAACATCCTGCATGAATAGTGTACAAATAGTACACTTATAGGCTCCCCCATGCACAGTGGACTCTCCCAGCTCAGAAGCAAGAAGTTTCTCAGAGATGTCAACATAGTGATCCATCATACCGTCAGGAGCCAACTTGGCCGACTTCACTCCTGTCTTAAACAGCCAGAACTTTTTTTTTTTAAACTGAATTACAGATTAAATGCTTTTACTTCCCTAATTAAAAGTGATTATATTTTAGTCTTCTATTACCTCATAATGTTCTATGTAAGTGATAGGTCCTTTTAAAGTCTTATCTTTTACAGGAAATTCAACATGCCAAATTCTTCTTTGAAGTCAGGGTGAGTCAGAGGACCCCCATACACATAAAATAGTCAGTCAATCATGCCAAAATCAGCAGGTTTGGCCAACATATCGTTTATCTACTGTGTTCTATCACCTTAAGAGTTTAATCTAATTGCATGAAGTCTAGGCAATTCATTTCTAATTACATAGCTTGGACTTCAAGCTGATGCATTTTAACCAGAGAATTGGGCACATGTATTAGAACTGGGCAGATATATTCACGCACTGTAAATTTACAATTTGGTGGGAAACCAAACGCTTATCAATGGCTTTTCTAGTCTAACTCAGAGCATATGTGTCAAAATCAATTAAGTGAATGTAGCTGAAAGCTGAGAGAGCAGTCCTGCCAATTTGGGAGAATACCAATATTACCAGAAGGTTGCCTTAGATTTATTTCACAACTTGCAGAAGCTATGGCCTATACACTTGATATTTTAGAGAGAGCTACTATATTCACATAATCTTATTGATTATGGAACAAACACCGGCTTCTGCTTTATACTACTGCTCTGTTTGTTGCACAGGATTAAACCTTACCTACCTATTAAACGCATTTGAAGGTTGTTAGAAGACTACTCAATAGGATTTAAAAGGACCAGAGATGTCTGTTTTAGTTCATCCTTGTGTTCCCTGAGAAATAACAATTCTGGAACATCTTCTCTTATATCCATGTGTTGTGCTGTTCCTCTGTTATTTGTTCCTTATTGAATCAATCAGATGGGTGTTACCTTTCAAGTAGTGTATTCCTGAACAGTAATTCTGTCACTACTGATTGGACAATGTCAGACACTCCAGCAACTGGCAACACCCACCTGACAGATTATTAATAAACTTATGGGAGAAATAACAGGGGAACTGCACAACATAGAGCTTTAAAGGGGTTTTCTCACAAGACTGTTTCACTGAGTCACAAGCAGTTTTACACTCATTCTGTCTCCTCATGCTGTGGGTGGTTCTATAGCAGTGATTAGCATATTTATCTTCTCTGTAACTAGCTGAGCTATTAGGCTATGTCTACACAGCATGAGTTTTTGATTGGATTTCTAGTGGATTCAGTATTTAGAATCTGTTGAAAATCTGACTGTACCCAATGCTGTGTAGACCTCAATAGACAGGGTATTCTACTTAAGCCAACAGCTGTCCAGTGGAAGATAGAACATGATCTCTCTTCTGCCGGATTCTCTCATTGTACGGAGCTGTAGGAAATCCACAAGATGTTGTCGGATTTTGGATGCCATACATTGCTGTGTAGACATAGTTTTATACTGACAAGTGCAGGAGATGTTATCTCTTCAGTATACTACAGGTATATATGCTCTAAGGATTGAAAACAATGGCTTATCTGTAATCTTGTTAGAGATAATTTGCTTGCTGTCTCTCCATGGTGATGTCATTCCCAGCTCTCTTATCTAATCAAATAATATAGTTATGGTCAAGTAACCATGTAACCATAGAAACCTGTCTGCATTTAGAGCACATAAAACATCTCCTATCTCATGACTAAAGTAAAATCTATTGACCAATATATTTAGAAAAAGTATTCAATTACCTGTCCCTTCATGTTGAAAGCTAATATTTGTAGTGAGAAAACTCCTTTAAGGAAAGACACACCAGAATTCTTTTTTTTATTTTTTACAGGGAACACAAGTTTAACTAAAACAGACACGTGAGGAATAGCCACAGGTACTCTTAAAGTAGTATGACATCCACCTCAAGTTTCATCATACAAACGTTATCACACAAGTCGGCACACAGAACTGTCGGCAGCTTGAGAGCTTGAGTGATATCTGATTTAACAAACAAAGGAGACTAATTACTACTGTTTATTTTAGCTCTGAAGCTTCTCTGGATTTTAGATAAACATCTCCTGCTCTCATTACAGAGTATTTAGAAGAACTTTAAGTACAGAGCTGATATGCGAATCACCCATGTGTTGTATTATGTAAGCAATCAATCAATCACATGATGTCCAAGTTAGCTTGACGGATTTATAAATAAAGTAAAAATTTAATGATATCTGAGAAAGTACCTATTTTTCCCTTACAAACATTAGCTCCCAGTCCTGCACGAATGCCTCTCTGAAGCCACCCAGGATCCGCTCCGTTTCGCTTAGGGGTTCTCATCCTGACACACAGTAGAGGATCCATAGTGAGTAAATGGTGCTTGAGACCCCCTTGTGTTTCGGCACACGCCACAGGAAGTGAAAATGAGTAGATCCCAGGAGCCTTCAGAGTGGTAGCAGCAGGAGACCAGGTGGAATCACTATTTTTCTATTTTGCCCCATTTTTTGCTAATTTCACCATAATTTTAATATACTGGCCAACTCCTTTAACACCCAAAAAAAAAATATATAAGAATTGGAACATGGAATAAAATGTGATTGAACAGTTCCATGCACACAAGTCCTTGAAATGGTACAAATGAAAACTACCAATCATCCTGAAGAAATCAAGCCCTCATAGAGCTACATCGATGATCAAATAAAATGTTATGGGTCTTAGAATGCAGCGACAGAAAAACAAATTGTTTTTTAAAAAAAGTGTTTTCAGTATACAAAAGCAGGAAAAAAAATATACAAATTTGATATCACTGTAATTGTATCAACCCATTGAATAAATTTATTATGCTAGTTATTCCACATGAACGATATTAAAACCAAAATCCTGCACCCCCACAAAAAATATAATAAAACTTTTACAATATAGTATATGTATTCCAAAGTGGTGCAATTAAAAATACAACTTGTCATATAAAAGTAGGTAGTTATGTTGGTGTAAAAATAAAAAATGTACAGCTCTTGGAATGGAACAATAATAAAAAAACAAGTAAAGTTGCTTGGTCATTAAGGCCCAAAATAGGCCAGTCACTAATGAGTTAAAATGTACTGTAGCCAGTCAGTGTAAATGGGCATCAGAGACATGGATTAATTCAGCTCAATTATATTCTGCATGTTATTAGTCCAAAGTTAATTAGCAATATAGGCGGATAGCAAGACAGGCATCTAATTATCAACAAGAGCACTGTCCGTGTTGAGATTTTCTGCAGACTATTGGGAAAGGATTGTCCAGAAACAAACATCATCCAAACTATTTTGGCATTATGTTCATACTGTATAAAGGTCTGTACTCAATATTCAAAATGTATCTATTTTGTCAAACATTATACTGTAGTTTCTGCTTACAGTGGCTCAAATATGTTAAATAGTGGGAAACTAATAATTCTACTGGCTATTGCCAGGCTGCCAGTAGGGCAGTTCTCCTGGTACTGCTGTATAGGGCCCGGCCAGGATGTGAAACAAGGTAGAGCTTGCTGCCATCAGCAGCTACCGCTCCCTTGTTTCACATGTTTGGTAAAAAGAACAGGCCATTGACCTGTTTCTTTGCCAAACTTTTCATCTCAATTGTAGCGATGCGCATACAATTGGAAACCCTGGAGGAGCAGGGAGACAACTGCTCCCTGCCTCCCGCGACTACTTGTATATAATCCGGTGCAGGTAGCATGATGAAATGTCGTCATCACACTTCATGTGTCGGGAGAATGATGTACAGGACAGAAGAGCAAGGTGTTTGGCGAAGGAACGGGGAGAGGGGATTATTTTTTTAATGGGAGGGGCAGTGGCCCTATAAACCTACCTACCTACTCAGGGGACCCTATGTACCTACCTACTATTGGAACCGTATATACATAACTACCTGCTCAGAGGGCCCTGTATACCTACCCACCTACAGAAAGGGTTTTATATACCTACCTTAATTACTGGGGGTAGGCTGGTATATACCCACCTACCTAATAGAAGGCCCTATAAATTTACCTACCTACTAGAAGGCCCCTATAAACTTACCTGCCTACTGAAGGGGCCTATGTACCTACCCCACTACTGGTTCCTAGTATATTGGGTTGTATCTTTCTTCTATATTGTGGGTTTACCTACTTACTGATGGTACAAACAGGGGTCCTTTAATCACTTGGGCGTATAATTACTGTGTGGGGCACTAATGGGGTCATTATTACTATTTAGGTAGGTGTGAAGAGAGGTGGTAAACAGCTAGGGAGATGCTGGGAAAGTCTAAGATGTTTGTTTGTTAAATTCTGCAGGGATGAACTGTGGTCAGGAGAAGTCATCATGGCGGTATGGAGAACAAAAGGGAAAGAGAACAACTCATCGGAGAAGACGTCAACTAAAAAGATGTCACTGGATGTAACTGCACTGTAATCATTTATATGTGTGCAGAGCACCTGCCTACAACTGGTATCTACCACTGTTTGGTCACTGTATGGACTTAATAGTGGTCTTAGTGTAATGGTTTGAATTCAGTAAAGAGTACAATGGTTTTATTCATTCTCTTTATGGCAGTGATATGGGGTCATGATGTGAGGGTATTATTTGGTTATTGTAAATTGTTGTTATTTATATTATTAGTGTTAATATATTGATTTGGTCAGTAACAGTATGGTGGTATCAGTCACTTTATGGTAGTGATATGTGGCAGTATTATTTGGTCTTTGTATATTGCTGTTATTGGTTGTCTTGGTATACTGGTTTGGTCAGTAATATTATAATGGCATTAGTCACTATATAGTGGAGACATGCAGTAATAATGTGGTCGTATTTTATGACCCTTGTATATGCACTGATTCACAAAATAAAGAAAACTAAGACTCGTCAGTGTAAACATCAACAGAAAACAAAATCCAAAAACAATGGTGGAATTTTTTTCTCGTCAACCCAACAAATATTTTTCTCTTTGGGGGTGAGGGAGGGCCCACATGCTTTGGATGTATGGGGCTCTGAAATTTCTGATGACGGCTCTGGCTACTGCTATAGTCTATAAAAGACTTGGTAAATGTCCCCAGGCTTAGAGTGTGGGGCAAACAAAGTTACATTAAGCCTTGACTGCATAAATAATAAAACTCTCCTCCTGGCAGTTAACCCCTTCAGTGCTGTGAACAAACCTGACTGTGGCACTGATCACAAGGAAAACAAATAAAGATCTCTTTGAGATCATTGATAAGTCAAGAAGTTAAAAGCAAACAGAATAAGAAAGTACTGTTTTAGAAAAAGTCCCATATCTGTATACAAATTCTCATATAACAAATGGTTTGGGGTTGTGGCATCTTGGGGAGTGTTTCATTATGGGCATGGTGCATTAAATACTATTTAGTTGTACAGTTGAAGCATTTATTAGAGGTTTGTTACTCTAACATTGCAGCACATTACCATATGTTTAATGAACCTGTATTTTTGTAAAATTACATTTATTTTGAGCAGAGCCGTCTTAACAGCATAGCAATGCAGTGGGCTCTGCTCAAATACATGGCATCACACCATTCTGTGCCTCTAGCCACACTCAAATACATGCAATCACACCAGGCCATGCCTCTAGTCACACTCAAATACATGACATCACACCAGGATGTGCCTCTAGCCACACTCAAATACATGCCATCACACCAGGCCATGCCTCTAGCCACACTCAAATATATGACATCACACCAGGACGTGCCTCTAGCCACACTCAAATACATGCCATCACACCAGGCCATGCCTCTAGTCACACTCAAATACATGACATCACACCAGGACGTGCCTCTAGCCACACTCAAATACATGCCATCACACCAGGCCATGCCTCTAGTCACACTCAAATACATGACATCCCACTAGGACGTGCCTCTAGCCACACTCAAATACATGCCATCACACCAGGCCATGCCTCTAGTCACACTCAAATACATGACATCCCACTAGGACGTGCCTCTAGCCACACTCAAATACATGACATCACACCAGGACGTGCCTCTAGCCACACTCAAATACATGACATCACACCAGGCCGTGCCTCTAGTCACACTCAAATACATGACATCACACCAGGCTGTGCCTCTAGTCACACTCAAATACATGAATTCACACCAGGCCATGACTCCGACCACACTCAAATACATGCCATCACACCAGGCTGTGCCTCTAGCCACACTCAAATACATGAATTCACACCAGGCCATGACTCCGACCACACTCAAATACATGACATCACACCAGGTTGTGCCTCTAGCCACACTCAAATATATGACATCAACCAGGACGTGCCTCTAGCCACACTCAAATATATGACATCAACCAGGACGTGCCTCTAGCCACACTCAAATATATGACATCACACCAGGTCATGCCTCTAACCACCGCCAAAGACACGAATATCATCACACCCCCTACGTCAGGACACACCACTTAAAGGGGTTGTCTCACTACAAAGATAAGTTTTCAACATGTTGGGAACACTAAGTGAAGACATTTTCCAAATATATTGCTTTGTTCATTTTTTTTGTGTTGAGGAGCTACAAATAATTTTATCACCTTCTGATGGCTTTCTGGTTTCTCTAGTTACCTACCTGTTTGCTTGTTCTTCCTGCTGTTTGTCTTATCTGATAGCAGGGAGTGAGGTCATCACACAAGTTGCAGCACAGAACTACAGGCAGCCTGAGAGCTTGTGCAGTATCTGATCTTTCAGACAAAAGACACTAATTACTACTCTTTACTTTAGCTCTGAAGCTTCTCTGAACCTGGTAGCAGGAGATTGTTTATCTAATCCAGACTAATTAGCAGAAGTCTAAATACACAGAGCCCATATGCTAATTACCCACAGCTTGACCAGGAAGTGACAAGATGCATGAATGAAAGAATGCTGCTGACTCTGTGAAACAGTAAGATGAGACAACCCCTTTAAGCAGCCTGCAAGACTAATTGGCAGGGCAGAGAACTGATGGTTCCCTGTTCCACCATGTTTTTTAACTGTTTGCACATAACATGAACACACAAGCAGTAAAAGCAGCAGTGCCAACTCAGGGATCCAGGGCATGTGTTCTGGATTCCTTTGACATACATTACATTATCCACCTGCAGCCCCTGTGCTTGAGGGTCCCCCAGAGCAACTGCCTAATGTTCTCAATAGATAAAATGGCCCTGATTATGAGGGAATACAGATATACAGTTGTTGTAGTGTAGAAAAAGATACTAAAAGGTATTATTTTTTTCAACGCTATACATTTAATGCCTTCTTATGCTTTATAAAAATAATTACCTTGTTCTGCAGACTATGACAGTATTAATGGCCATCTTGTTTGTTGTAATTAATTTTATGCCCTTTCAATTGTTTTTAGAATTTCACAAAAAGATAATAATCAAATGGGAACAAATCAGAAGAATATAACAATTTCAAAGTTGATTTTATTGAGTTTTTGCAGGGCAATACAAGACTTGCGGTTGAGTGCATTATCCTGCAAAATCAAGATGCTTTGGGAAAGTTTTCCTCATCAAAATTTTGGCCCACGTTTGGCTCATAGAAATGCATAATATTCTCATGTGATTGACTTTCCATGCTCCAAGTAATACACAAAAATTATACCATGCTTGTCCCAGAAAATGGAGGCAAGAACTTTTCCAGCACACATCTGCGTAAAAACTTTTTAAGCCGAAGAGAACCAGAATGTTTCCACTTCTTAGACTTTTCTTCAGTTTCTAGATCATAATGATGATTTTAGGTTTCATCTATCGTTAAATTGATTGCAAACTCACTGACTCGTCATTCGCTTCTGATCATCATTGAATCATGTGGGTGTTAATTTTGCAGATAGCATTCCCATTTCCAGTTCATTATGAGCAAAGTTAAAACAGTGTTCATATGAAATATTCAAAATCTCTGAAAGGCCCCTATCATGAACACCATCAATTTTTTCTTGCATTGATACAAAAATCGGTGTCCTAGGCCCCCGCTTGTCCGTAACATATTTTCTTCCAAGTTTGAAATCCCTAACCTAGTTTTTAGTGGTTGAATAAAATCTCCTAATGTTGATGACGTCTTCATGAATTTCTCTACCAGTCGTTGAAAAAACAGGTACTCGATGACTGAACAAACTTGATTTTGCTGAAGTTCTAGTCTTCACCTGACATGGGCTACTTTTCTTAATCACAATTCCGAAATGACATAACCTTTCCCGCTAAAACTTGGCACATGCACTTGTTAAAATCAATACCTGTTTCCATAGCATTTTTTGTCTCCTGGAAATATTCAAGGACAATTATTATCGCTACCTCCTTGTATTTATAGAGGGGACTTGCACTTTATATTTATTTATTAATGAACATACATTTTGTTGTGACTAAGGCCTTGTGTTTCCATCATGTCATAGTACTTAGTATGGTTGTGTGCTTTAATCATGCAATAGGAGCTGGTTTCTATTTGCAGCATCATCTATTTTTATTATTACTCACTGGCCAATGAACATTTTCCTTGAGATTCCTTTTTATGTTTGATTAAGTTTTTTATGGTTAAACATCAGACTCTGAAGCTCCTACTGTGGCCATTTTGTTTTTTACAATAGTCCTTTAACCTCTTAGAGACATATAGGGCCTTATGTATGAAAACTGTCGAGCAATAAGATTATTTTTGTTGCCCACAGCAACCAATCAGAGCTCAGCCTTTATACAGTGCTCTGGAAAAATGAAAGTTGAGCTTTGATTGATTGTTGCTATGGGCAACAATGACAGTCCTACTACTAGACAGTTTTCATACATAAAGCCCATACAATGTACAGTTACATCATGAGGTCGGTATGGAATGGTGTATTCATTGAGCCTGCTCCATAGGCAGCAGAGAACAGCTATTAGTTACAGCCGGGACCGGTTGCTAAGAAGCTGGGATTGGAAATAGGGCCAAACCTAACATTTTAATCTCTTAGATGCCACAGTAAAAACAACATGGCATGTAAAGGAGTCGGGTATGTTCACACGGGGAAATTTCGGCGTGCATATCGCCGCGTATTTGCGCTCTAATACGGACGAGATGCGCGCCAAAATTACGGTAAAACTATGGATTACGCCTCCTCTCCCCGCTCGTACAATACGATAGTATTGTGTGCGCGGGGATGGTAAGTGACAAGTCAATTACTTGCGGCGAGTACGCATTATGAGTAATGCATGTCTATGAGGTCAGCGGGCTACCGGCCCCCAGTGTCGCGGGAGTACGTGCTGATCAGCGCGAGCTCCCGAAAGACACGATGTACTGCGGCGCCTAATAAAGAACTCCATGGCTGCTATCTGACACTCTTATTACACCCATCAGGATGTAACACCCAGCAGGATGTAATAGGAGATCTATTATTGTATACTATTCTGCAACATATAACTATTGCAGAACAGTATACAAACAATCATGCCCTCTAGTGATCATGTAAACAAAAAAAGAAAAAAAAACTTTTAGGCCGTGTTCACACGGCTTATTCAAGCCATAATTGCGAGCCGGATTGCGCTCGCAATTACGGCTTGAATAAGGGGCGGGCTGGCCCCATAGACTTGCATTATCCACGGCGCGTATTGCGCCTGGATAATGTGCAGGTGACTTTCTCCCCGCCCGGCGGATTCACCGAGCGGGAAGGAGCGACGGAATCCACTGTTCTCATAGAGAACAGTGGATTAACGTAATTACTGCTACGGATTGGAGCCGTTCTGCAGCGCAAATCCGGCGCGGAGTACGGCTCCAATCCGCGGTGAAATAAGCCGTGTGAACGGCCCCTTAAACTAAAACACCCTGTTTTGCCATTTTTTAAATAAACTAATAAAACAAATAAAGCTTTTGAGGGAGCTTAACATGAAACAGCTTTTCATGTTTTTTGGGACCATTTACTGCATATACTTAAATTAATCTTGTCTTCCTTCAGATGTCTCTTCTCAAGTTTAATTATTTTTACTGTAAAGTAAAATTGATGTGGGAAGCTTGCAAATTAAAGAATAAGCATTTTTACCATTCATCGTTATTAAACGATTTTTGTTTTGACTGTTACCTTAGTGATCCATAGTGTCATTCTACTCCCGTCCTCTGTACTTCTTAGTAATTAGTCAAACACTGCAGGTAAGCATTTTTTCATCCCCTACTAACCACTCAACTACATTGTAGCTACTTATAGTGCTTGTATTTAAGGTCACTTGAATATACAGAAACAGATCTTTGTTTGACTAGAGATTCAGGAGGGAGCACAATGTGGGGGAAGGAATGGTGATATCAAGCCTGCTGGGTAACAGGTAATGCAGTTCATAAAAATTATACATGAACCCCTTTTGAAGAAGCTGAAAGCTGAACAGAGGAAAGCAGGACATGAAATGCTTTTCTGGTAAAATCCCTTTACATGTCCTGAATTTTTTTTTTTCTATAAAATATTGACAAATATTCACAAAAATGGCACAGTTGTGTTTTTATCATGCTCTACTGTGCAAAGAATATTTTTATTTGGGTTTCCCAATACCTTGGGTCTCACAAGGTCAATGTTACAATTAAAAAGTATATCTTGTCCTACACATAACAAACTGTCATGAATGTATTTAGACAGAAAAATAATTATGGTTTGTGTAAGGCTATGTCTACACTGCACAGGAATACGATCGTATCTTCGGCGCTTTTCGTTTTTTAAAAGCGCTGAAGATACGATCATTCCTGCGGCCCCTTAGGCAGCAATAGGAAAGATGAGCTGCAGTCTCCACAGCTCGTCTTTTTTCTGCTCGTCTTTCGCCGCCGGCGTATTAAACAACATGTTGTATAATACGCTGGCGTTTCTCGTTTTTTTGCCATCTTCCCGTATAATACAATTGTATGGGCGACGTCAGCAAAACGAGAAGCGACCGCGGTTTTTGTACAAAGCGTGACAAAAGCCGCGGTCCTGCATCAGCAAAAAAATGGCCCTTTTGGGCCGTTTTTTGTCCGATGCAGTGGAGACATAGCCTAAGAAGGAGAGGAAAAAAAAAGAAACAAGAGACATAACAAAAATTGCAGTGGTGGAGAGGGTTTAAAAATGGCCACCACCAAAAGCAAAGCATTCAAGGCGAGCAGCATCTATTTAGCTGCAGATAATCTTTTCTTTTGAGTGCATTCTTCAGCGTATCACATATGTCTCTATCAGTGAGCTCCCTCATATCACAGGAAAGCATCTAACACAGATTACAAAAAAAACACTCCATAGCCTAGCTCTCCACCACTGTAAAAAAGCTTCTGTTTTTTTCTCTTCCCTCTTATGCTCTGCCACAAACAAAATCCCAACACTGAAAAGCTCCTGGACTTTGAGGAGTCAGATGTGGCAGAGGGTCCTTTGACCCCATTGGACAAAATGATAGCATAAGGTCAACGGGTTACATATTGAAATGACCAGTGGGCATATGCCTTTCATAATGAAATTGCATCAAAGATTCAGAATTCAGACTAAGATTATGCAGCAATTTTTTTTCAAGAAATATCCAATGTATATATGAAATTCTTATACAAGTTAAAAATGTTAAACAGAGAATCTAGAGGATAGATGCAGAATCAGCCACACTCCCTCTATGTACTAGCACTATGCATTTTAATCATTCCCCCTCACTTCTTCAAATAATTAGGCTTACCGTTTTGTAGTTTTGATTACATTTAACACCTCTTTCAACTTGGAGAGATAACAAGAGATATAAATAGTAGAATCACATAGCAACTCCAAATTGCTACACAATCTACATTCGTTATACTCAAGAAGGGAATGTATCACCTATTCTTTTTTTCAGCTAATTAAAACTAGGTATTGCAACAATTTTTTTCTTCTAGTCTGTTTATTTTTTTCTGATTTTATGTATTTTTATTATATGTTATATACATAATTATGGGGACAGACATATTGGGCCTTATTTATAAAAAACTATCTAGCAGTAAGACTGTCTTTGTTGTCTATAGCAAGCAATCTGATACCAGCTTTCATTTAATATAGTGCTCTGGAAAAATAAAAGCTGAGCTCTGATTGGTTGTTATGGGCAACAAAGATAGTCTTCTTGCTAGACAGTTTTCTGAGCTTTGTTGTACTGAAGCCAAACCGATATAAAAACAACCTATTGACTTGTATGGGAAAGTGTGGGCATGTACACAGGTAAATGTGTAGGAAGAGGGAAATGGTGATCTGTACCACTGTGCAGATAAAATTTAAAAAGGTGCATAATTTTAAACCAGTGCCTTGTACTCATTAGGATCATCAGTAGCAGGGGCAACTAACAAACTAAGGGGCCGTTTACACAGCACAGGACAAATACCGGTCGGTTTATCCGACCGGTACTTGTCCTGTTTTCATGCCGTGCACACGGCCTCAGGGGAGGGCAGCTTTTCTCCACGATTAGCGGAGAAAAGCCCTCTCCCTTCACACAGACATGTTCTTCTGCCGCCTGAAAACCGGACGGAAGAATGAACATGTTCTATTTTTTTCGGACCGCCAGTGGGCTGAAAAACCGCCGGGCGGAAAACCCGTGCAATGGGGACTGCTGCATGGGTTTTCCATAGCGGTCCATTGAAAAGTTTGTGGCCGGTTTTCAAAATCGAAAACCGTCTGAAAAACCGTCGGCAAACCCGTGCAGTGGGGACATGGCCTAATAGTATTTCAGTGTGAAATAGCCCCTAGATCACTGTGTGTTCGACTTGGGGGTTAAATAATGAATTTTAAGGATTTGGGTGTAGTAAGGCTTAAAATGATTTTATGTAATTGCAGTTTGGAATATAATGTTACTTCTTTTATCTTTTATAGGAATATAGACCCTTGTCACCATGAGTGATGCCCAGGACCCTTCCTATCTTCTTGTGAAGATTCTAGAAGATTTAGACTCGAAACAAAATTCTGTTTCTTACCAAGACCTCTGCAAATCTTTATGTTCCCGATATGAGCTACCTGAACTTGCAAAGCTGCGCAGTCTCCTTTACTACACTGCCTGTCAAGATCCTAGCTTTCCAGCAAGTCTCTTCAGAGACAAGATGAGAAATGCTGCAGAGAATCAACAATCTAAGAAAATTATAGCAGCTGCTGATATAGTCACTATATTTAATTTGATACAAATGAATGATGGGGCTGCCAAAGATAAATTGCCCATTCAACAACAGTCACAGCAGAAAGAGGGCATGGAATCCGACACAGATGTTTACAGTGGCAAAGATATAGCCCCACTTAAGGAAGCACAGAAACGGGATACTAACCGGAGCTACTCCATCACCCGCTCCTCCAGCTGCCACAAAGAAGAGTGTGAAGGATGTCATGCATTTCTACCTGAGCCAAATTTTCTTTTAGGAGTTAAGAAAGAAGGAAATGAGCGAGCAGCTTCCATGGAGAGATTGCAAGCTTTGGACTCGTACCCAATGGTAACACCGCAATCCTGTGAAATGCAAAGCACCTATTTCCCCAGTCAGCCATTATCGGAGCCGGAATCACTGCCGCCTACACCTAGCGAAGAGCCTTTCAGACTTCCGGCTTCCAGTGGGCAGAGAAGAAATGTTTTTAAGGATGACTTCCATAACTTAGTTAGAGGATCACCTAATGTAACCATGAAAAAGAATGAAGGAAAAATAAGCCCCAAGACGGTTTTTTTCAATCACAGTTTTGAGATGCCATACAGCTCTCACTATCTAAATACAGCCTACTCCTCTTCAGAGGACTTTCGAAGGGCAAAGCATGAAAGCTTAGATGATCTTCAGGCTTCCACATACTTCGGTCCAACAACTGGTTCAGGTTTGCAAGATCAAAAAAGGCTTTCTAACAAACCCAAACACCTTATAAGTAAACCTGTGAAAAGCTGGAGTTTAAACACTGAAGAGGTACCAGATTTTGAACGCTCTTTTTTTAACAGAAAAGAGGAAGCTATGTGCTACCCAAGCACTGGTTTATCGACAGCAAATTTTGTCTCTGTGCCAGAACGCCATCATTCTTACTTACCAGATCTAGCGTTAAAAAAATAACGGAAAGAAATTTTGTGAGCCTCAAGATGTTGAGAAACAAGAGGCCTTAAGGAGATTCAGAGACAAGAGTACAAAAACCCCATCCTGTCAATCAGTGTGGAGAAGACAGAAAGTGTTGGTACACAGACAGAACAAGCTGAGGCAAAAAAGGGAAAGGAAGCCAACATCCCTTCCAACTGCAGCCGTTATATAGAGGGCAGAGCTCGTAACCAGTCTGAAGCAGACTCGGAAATCATTAGTGATGATATTAGTGACATATTCCGGTTCCTAGATGATATGAGTCTTTGTGGATCTTCAGGCATTCCTCAATCCTCCTGCTACAATAGCTGTGGTTCCTTAGCTCAAATTCCCCGAGCAGACAATGAAAGTTCTCCAGAGCATGCATCAAGTAGAGCAAACAAAATACCAACCAAGGGCCCACGGGGTGAGACTTTAGAAGAAGAAGAACTAAAAAGTAGTGTCAGAAAGTTAGTCAGAAGAATTGGAGAAATAGAGAAGAAGTTAGAGTCACTTTCTGGTGTGCGAGATGAGGTATCCCAGGTGTTGGCCAAGCTAAATAGGCTAGATGAGAGAATACAGCCCCCAGAGAAAGCGAAATTAGAGATTGAAAGTCAGCCTCACAGTGATAACCTTTCCAGTACAAGAGCATCTCCAAGCGCATTCCAAGAACAAAATTCATCCCACAATGGGAACGGAGACAAGCCTGACTGCTGTTGTCCAGACGTTACTAATGCTACCACAGAAAGTCTCCGAGTCAAAGCCATGAAAAAAAACCTTTTCTCACAAAGGTCTGTACGATCATTAACTGAAGATATCACTACCAGCGAGTCTAAGCCTAGCAACTCCCAGCATGAATGTCGGCCTTGGGGATTCCCCAAACAGCCAAGTGTATCTGAGGAAGAAAAGAAAGATAAAGGAGGGTCAAGTAGAGATTGGCACCGCAAATCAAAAGAGGTAACAGAATTAAGACATAAAGCTGTAAAATATCATTTATATGTCTTCTTTAAAGAAAAACAGGTGAAAGATATTTAAAATGTACTTTTATCCTCTCATTTGGCTTTAGGTAGACCGCCAGCATGAAATACCTCATTTGCACAGGATGCCCAAACCAGCCAGGGATTCGTATATGGTGGAACAAGTATTCAGTCCTCACCCTTATCCAGCATCTCTGAAGTCTCACATGAAAAGCAACCCCATTTACACAGACATGCGTCTAACAGAAATGGCAGAGCTAAAACGCACCCAACCATCATGGACTATAGAAGAATATGCACATAACTCAGGAGAAAAGGGGCGTCTGACGGCACTGGATCTCCAGGTAAACTGTAAAATGTAATTCATTCGCAGATCAATTGGGAGTTTCAGTTTTATGAAATCATTGTACAGTAAAATATTAATCATGTTTATAATATTCTTTGATTTTTTTCTTTGTACCATCTGAAGATATCCATGTGCTGTCTACTGAACATTTCTGTGTTTACATCAAGAGGCAGAAAATTGGTAAATGTCTACATCGGCTCAAAGCTCAGAATTTGCTATATTCCGTCAAGTCTAGTTAAGCCTCTGTTAGCTAAATATACCAGCAGCATAAATCTTTCTACTGTGTTCATAGTTACTGCTATAATGTACAGATGTAAGAAAAAGTGAAAACTTCAGAATTGTGTGCAGTGTTCTTTTTCCTCCAAACACTGCAATGTGCATTTGTGCTGAAAAGTTTCCATTTTTGTCTCATCATTATATTTAATATTTTCCCAGGACCATTGTGTAATGTCCAGATGGTTTTAGGCAAACATGAGACAGACAGCAATGGTTTTGTGGCTTTCTCACCTTTTTTTGGATTGCCTGTTGTGCTTTATAGGGAACATTCAGACGACAAGTAAAATTTACTAGATGGATTCTCGTTGGATTCTGCCATTGAAAACTGCGTCGGATGATTTTGGTCGCTTTTTTCCCCAGCAAATTTACAGTCAGAAAACGAGTCCCATTCCATTCTATGGGGTTTTGGATGCGGCTTGAAGCTCCAAAACGACATATAAAAATGTTTTGATTTTTTTTAGATAACAATCGGACCACATTTTAACAGTTATCAATGCAAAGATCCAGCTAATTCAAAAGGGTTCACTTCTTTTTTGTAATTGTATTTGTAGGTAAAATCTCTAGGCTATTTTGCTTTCAAAGGAATATCTAGACTGGATACACTGTAGCAAACTTTTAGCTGCAACAAGTCTGCACACTGTCCAGTCTCTGGATATAAACAAGAATATGTTCATTTCCTTACAACAGATCTTGAACGTAGTGAGGAATTGAAATAAGGCAGATACTAGAAAGTCGCACAACTTTTTATCATACGATGATTAAATAGGTGTTCCAGGGGTTTCAAAAAAATAGAAGAAAAGAAGCATACTCACTTTCTTGATGCTCCAGGTCCGATGGTTGTCCTGTTCACCTCGGCTGTAGCGCGGAACGCTCATCACTCACGTGACGGGTGAAGCCAATCACAGGCCACAATGTCACATGACTGTACACAAACCTCTTGCTGGCCAGTTCAGTTTAAAGAATTTAACCTCTTTCTGACAGATGTTCATAAGAATACGTTTTTTCCTCCTCGCCTTCCAAGAGCCATAACTTTTTTTATTTTTCCCTCTACATATACATATGAGGGCTTTCATTTTGTGGGACAAGATGTAATTTTTAATGTTGTCATTCATTGTACCAGACTATACTGGAAAACTTCAAAAAGATTCTAAGTGTGGAAAAATGTGGAAAAAAAACTTGCGCCTCGTTGGCGGGGGCTTTGTTTTTACAGAATTCACTTTTCGGTATAAATGATATTTTATCTATATTCTGCAGGTTGATACGATTTTGGCAATACCAAATATGTAGAGTTTTCTTTATTTTTTAGTACCGTAAAAAATCCAAACATTTTCTATTTCTTATATTTCCACCACCACGCTATTTTCTGTGACCAATAACTTTTTTGTACTTCCACCTATGGACTGGAGCGGCGCTGCATTTTTTTGCGGGCTGAAATGTAGTTTTTATTGGTACCATTTTGGGATAACTGCTTTCTGTTTAAAAGTTGTTTATCTTTTCCTTGTAAACTTACAGAATCCCAGAAACTATGCAGTCCTTCAGTTATCTTCTTTCCTTCCAACCTTTCGTTTAGTCACTTGTTTCATACCTCATGAAAGCTTTGGAAGGCAGGAAAAATGAGGTGTGTCCTATGAAAAGCCAAACTCCTTTGTTCACCTGACCGGTATTTTATCATCTTTTCAATGGTTTTGTTGGATGGTTCTATCCGTGGTTTGTGGATTCCCCCATCCTCCATAACTATTGCACTGCACACCTTCCACTGGAAAACCGGGCGGAATATTGTGCATGTTCCAAGTTTTTCGGAACGCCGGAGGCTGAAAATCCGTTCAGTGTAGATTTTCTTCCAAATCCGCAAAGCATCTGAAAATCAGAAGCAATAAACCATGCTGTGTGGATGGACCCTTAAGCTTCCTGCCATAACAGCTAATGTAGAACTGCAGAAAGCCCACAGAAAATGTAATGTAAGTACGTTGTAAAAGTGCCTAGTTTTGGGAGAGATATTGTTTTATAGTTGTTTATTTCCACTGGACAACTGCTTTAAAGATCTGTATTACTGTAATTGCTGTGGTCCGCTGTGTTTTTTTCTTACAGACTCAGGAATCCCTGAACCCAAATAACTTGGAGTTTTGGATGGAAGACATCTATACTCCGGGTTATGACTCTCTGCTGAAAAGAAAGGAAGCAGAGTTCCGTCGAGCCAAGGTCTGCAAGATGGCGGCACTCATCACCGCAGCTGCCTGTACAGTAATCCTCGTGATTGTGGTACCTATTTGCACCATGAAGTCATAATATCCAGAAACAGACAGACTGCTCGACTTGCACTTCCCACATACCCTATGTATAGTGATCAGAAAGGGGTAAATCCCTGTGACAGTAAAATGAATGAGTAGCAACTAAAAGATATAGAACAATAAATATAGGACACTCACAATGTGCACATTATAAGTATGATGCTAGCATTTTCTATGAACTCACATTAAAGAAGTACGAATTACACTATGGCAAATCCTCCTCCCTCCAGAGAGATCTTCTTGGATAGTCATCACACACTATGAAAATCACCACAAACACATGCACAGACCTCAAAGATGTGAATTCAGCATTCATCTGCGTAAGCCAGAAAAGGAACAAGACATTTAGAGGACACAGTGAACAGCCAAAGAGATGATGCAGCATCGTTTGAACAGCAATACACAATCATTCCATCTTTCGTGCCTTTCTTCGATACATTGACAGCAATTCTTGCTTTTAGCATTACATGTATTTTTTTATTTGAATATTAGGATAATTTGCCTCTTAATCAGTACTGCCAGAAAAGTTCAGAACCACCAGGAGCCACATATGGCACCTTTATGTGCTATCAATAACTGCATATGGAGTTGTGGACTTAAACTTTGCTGCTCCCTGGTTTGAAACAAGCCTGGTCAAGATAAGCATGATTGTTTTTTTAGTGATGACAGTGAAAGAATGTGTCCTCAAAACTCTAAAACTTATTATGTGCAAAATTGACCTATTTACATGGGGAATGTTCTTGTTCCCTCCAATCATCACTAACATAGACATAGTTACTTTAAGGTAACATAGTTAGTTTAAGGTTGTTCTTTTTTTTCCAAAAACTGCACCACTCCTGTAAATTGACAGTGTCAGGTATTGCAGCTCAACCCCAGCAAATTGAATAGGGATGAACAACAATACCATACAGAACCAGAGGACAGGCATGGTGGTGGTTATAGAAAGAAATCAACCTTTTCTTTTAACATCTGGTTTTCCAGTTGGTTCTTGTTATGCATAAGAGTTCAAGGTAGGAGATTCCCCTTCTCAAAATACACTAAAAGCAGCATAGACTCTTACCTGTATTAAAAGGGCAAGCTATTTTCTTAAACCTAAATATCTGCAAATAGAAATGTCAGATTATTTACAAGAGCAAAGACACTGAGAAATGTTGACTATATTACATAGATATATATATTGTATAATGTGAATGTATACGAATATGCATTGTACTCAATAATACTATTAGCATGAATTCTATATTATATACTGAAATATTATTATTAAAAGGCCATGTCCTCTAGGCCAGGTAGGCTATGTATTGAGTTAAGTTAGAGATCTATACATCAGCAAATTTAACAAGGACTATTTATGCTAATCTTTATAAAGATTAAATGTGTCATAACTATGGACAGGACGAATGTACCAGGAAAGGTGTTATTTCATTAAAAATATTTGAAACTGACTATTTGTGCTTTTAATAGTTTCATAGAAAATGGCAAGAATCTACAAACATCAAAAAACCTCTTCAAAGTGTATATAAAACAATTTTTTTGTCTAAGGTATACATGCCATACATTAAATGGCCTTCAGAATAAGGGGACAGTGAAAACAAGCAACTTTGCAATTGGACGTCATTAGCAAAGCTATCTTTTCACAGTATTTCTTATCTTTGCTTTCTGTAAACAAACTTCTCCAGTGCTGGTTGGATCCCACCTCCTTGCATTTCATTAGCTGAGGGCTCTAATAATTTACATTCTGTTTGCCCCTGCCCCCCCCCCCCCCCCCCTCCCGACATCTGTATTCACGGAGCTTGCATTCCTGCTTCTCACTTAGAATTATGGACCGACAACAATTTTACACTACAGCTAGCTGCTCCTCATTGACACTCTATAATCAGAAAACAGCAGAATTGTGCCATGGTGCCTTAATGGTCCTGCGTGTAAGTGGCCGACAAAAACTTCACTCTATACAGCTAACTGCTCCTCATCGACACTGCAGCTACTGCTACAATCAGAAAACAACAGAATTGTGCGGCGGTGCCTTATGTAAACATGAAGGGAGATGGATCTGTGCTCTGGATGGATTCAACTGTAGCAAACCTCCAGCTGTGAGAGATCAGTGCTGAGTTCATAGAAGACTGTTTAGACTGAATGCAGGCCTGTGGTATGTACACAGCTCTTACAAAATAAGACTGCATAGACAGAGAGGACAGTGATATGTGGGGGAGGGTGGGACACTGGAGCCAGCATGAACATTGAAGAGGGGATGATGTCATCCCCTTCAGTTAAGAAACACCCAGCTGGGATGGGAAGAAACACCTCTGGATTTCAGGAAGTGAGAGCATCAAGCTTCAAGAGAACAGCCAAACTGAAGAAGCGATATATTCCCTTTAAACAGTGTAAAGTAAGCCTAGTCCAGTGGTGTCAAACTTATTTCCTCAGAGGGCTGCATCAGTATTTTGGTTGCCCTCAAAGGGTAATTGGAGGGCCTTGGAGGGTGGCTAGATGGTATGGGTAGGGCCGTAAGGCTAGGTCTACACGGTATTGGACAAAAAAGTCACTGAAAACCAAATCCTAAAACCGTTCATAAAACTTAGCTTTTGTCCAGTGTATGTCAAAAACATCTCTAAAAATGACTGTTTTGCATTTTTTGCTGTGTTTTTTGCGCTTTTTTTGAAAAATGCACAGCATTATAAATTGCTGTAGATTTCTGCAAAAACGTGCCAAAAAACATCTGGCGTTTACATAGACTCGAATAGTAAATTTTCTGCCCTGATCTGTAGTTTTTTGCAACATGTTTCAAAAAACAACCAGCAGCAAAAACGAGCAGAAAAAACGTTACAGAACGTTTTTACTATTAAAGTCTATGGGATCTCTTTTCAGTTGTTTTTTCAGCGTTTTTAGAAAATGAAAAACGCTGAAAAAATTTACATTTTTGTGGCTGTTATATGTGTTACAGATTATGTGTTCGGGTATGTTCACACAGCTGATCTTGACATGGATTTCACCCCCAAAAAAGCATAAAAATGACTATAAAACACTCCAATTTCATTTCCATTGATTCCTATGTAAAAACCGCATCATCATTCAAACAATGCTGTGTTTTACTCACTTAGGGGGACATGTATGATCGGAGCTTTCACACATTTTCAGGCGTATAATGCGCCTCACTGTGCCGGCTCCGCTGTCGGACGCACCTAATGCGCTGTTAGGCGCAAGGTTCACTACTTTCTAATGTGCCTAACATGAAGGGGTGTTCTGTGAGCGTTCTGGGGCAGGACGCACCACATTCGACAACTCCGACGCATGTATGAATGCAGGTCGGCAAAGTAAAGCGCATTACAGCTCCGACAGGCAGACCTATTTCAATGTGGTCTGTCTGCCGGAGGCGTTGAAGTTTGCCCCGCATTTATGAGCACACTTCGGCACCGACAAACATGAGGCGCAGTTTTCACGGTAAAAAAAGTGAAAACAGGTGCTTCGACGCGCCGATCTTCATACATGTCCCCCTTATTTTGTTGCTGCCTCCAGCACTGAAAAATAAGTGGCATGTCAATTGTTTGGCCGTGTTTGGCAAGTAAAATGGAGAATCAATGGAGAGCTTCAAAACAGCGTCCAAAACACCTCACACAAAGTGTGGTGCATTTTTTATGTGGATCCACTCAAAAACTGTCCTGGCAGAAAGTTTGTGTGGGTGTTTCAGAAAGAAAACAGCGCTGAAAAACCCTCATGAAATCTTCGTCTGAAAACTGCCAAAAATGAGCCGATTTTCAGAAGAGTAATTGACGCTGATTTCGGCACCTAAAAATAAGCGTCCAAATCAGCCATGTGAACATAACCTTATTGTAGCTCAGCTCAATTCACTTCAAAGGAGATTAGCTGAGAAACGAGATCCAAGCCATGGATAGGTGTTGTACTGCTTCTAGACAAAAGTAGCCATATTTTCTAATAATGTGCAACCAATATAAATTTAAAAGTTTTGAAAGACAATTTGGTGCAAGCAAGACGGGGTGGCACAGACAAGCACCATGCACAGTTTTCTTTGTTCTCTTCTATGGTAAATCTGAGTATAGCCAAGCTTAGCTGTGCTCAGAACTGTCATTAAAATGAATTCAGACCCTTGCATGTACAACCTCCTATTGTGTGCAGCAAGGACGAGGACGGGGAGGGTGTGGGAGTGGATGGGGACCAATGTTCTCAAGATGTGGAACCCACACCTATCAGACATTTATGGCATCTTCTGTCGATATGCTATAAATGCATTAGATAGGAATACCCCTTTAGTTCTGAGACAACCACTGCAGGTTGTGCAACTGTGACCTGAGACCATAACTCAGTTCAAAACAAGTACAGTTCTCCATCAAATTACAATGGCCTCAGGATACAATGGACCACAAATATTAAAACTGTCTCAGACTAGACAGTGTACGTCTCAGAAGGTTAGTGTACCATTCGTCAATATGTATGAAAGTGTTTCACAGTACTTTATAAATGTGTCCCGCTGTGAGACACATTTATGTACACCAAAAAAGTGCCTCAAAAAGTGTCTATGCCAAAACTTATCTCTGCCTCGCCAGTTTAAAAATGGCATGGATTAGTAAACCTTTTTTGTGATGCATTCTTGTCGAGCACCATTCATACATGTGTGTAATTTAATGAATGTGGCGCGACAGACCAAAGTGTCGAGAATATCGGACTATGTGCCTATTTTTGGCACAAATCTTTTGTCACAGTTGGTAGTAATGGATCAGCTGGACCACCGCAAGTGAAGGTGTAAGTCACGCCAGGGAGCGGAATCTAAATAGGTCCTGGTTTTCACCAGAGCCCACCGCAGAGCGGGATGGACTTGCTGTGGCGGGAGTCTACCAGGTCGCTTCCACTGACATGACTTGCTTGCGATGGCAGCCAAGGGTGAGCATGGTACAGAATCGTGAGGCGTAGACGTAGTCGGGGACAGGCGGTAAGGTCAGGACAGGCGGCAGAGGTTCGTGGTCGAGGGACGGAAGCAAGACGGTACGGTACACAGGAATCACGGCAAGACAAGGAACACTTTCTCAGTAGGCTAATAGGGCACTAAAGATAAGGTGCTGGGCACAGGAAGGGGCAGGCTGTAAATAGGGACTGTGACCGGCAAAGGAATTTTACCGGAGCGCTGGCCCTTTAAATTTAACAGTGCTGGTGCGCGCGCTCCCTAGGAGGCGGGGACACGCGCGCCAGGAAGCAGAGACACAGTAAGGAGCGCGGCAGGGTAAGTCGGAGCGAGTGCGCCCGCTACCCGACCTGCGGGCCACGGGGCACGGATGCGCCCGCAGGGGCACCTGTGACATCTTTTATACATACAGTATATCAGAAATGGATAACAACATTCGTTTTGTAGGACAGCACACCAGAAAACTGGCACAGCCTGTTTCATACATCTGGCCCAACATTTTCACCATACAAAGGTCGTTCCTAGGACATTTTATTGTGAATCTGAACTCACTATACAATGTCACAGACACTGCTGATCTGCGGCTCATGTGATCAATGGAAGAGCCAACCCATTAACATGAACACTGTACTGGCACTGAGCCGCTCAGCCTGGCACGTGTAGAGAGCAATACAGGACATGCAGTCCCGCACGGTACTGTAGAGAGGCGCTACTAGACTGCCAATTACTGCCTGCTCTCCACTAATACAGATGTTTTAGAAGTAAAATGTTCCTGATAATTGGTTGGATCTTCCATCAATCACATGAGCTACAGATCAGCAGTGTCTGTGACATTGTATGGTGAGTGTGGTTTCAAGATACAATGTCCCAGGAAAGACTATTGTATGATGAGGACATTGTATCCTGAAGCCATTATATGAGTGTAAGGCTATGTTCACACGGTGTAATGGCAGGGCGTACAGTACGCCCCGCAATTATGCCGGGTGTCCGGGAGTCGCCCTGAAATGCGCGCACCCCCGCCGGTCCCATTGACATGCATTACTCACGGTGCATATTCGCCGCAAGTAATTGACATGTCACCTATCTCCCCGCGCGTACAATACGATCGTATTGTACAAACGGGGAGAGGAGGTGCCGTAATTTTGGCACGCAACTCGCTCGTATTAGAGCGCAAATACGTGCCGAAATGTGCACCGAAATCCCCTGTGTGATCATAGCCTAAATGGTACACTGTCTTACAAGTATTGTTACTTCATCTGTTAAGGACATTCTGCAAAATGGATATAGATTGAAAAAAAAAAGTTTCTTAGTAATTAAAAATATGTTTTCTGTTCAAAACAAGAATTCTCATCAAACTGAAATAATAAATAGGATTTATTTGATCCCTGTAATAAAGACAGATTGTAGGCAGGGTGCCTATTCCGATGCCATTCGGAGCAATTCACAAGGGAATATAAATGGGAATGTTTCAAACATTAACAAAACTTCAAAGCAAAACATAAACCGAAATGCCCCAGATGCATAAATAATAGACATATAGTGCAAGAAACTGGACTAGAACCCTCCCTTCCCTATTAATTTATACATCTGCCTTCCAATTACTGTGCTATGGCTTCTGGTGAACTGTTCTCTTTGTTCAGCTAGGAAAGCTTTACTTCTAATTTAAGTAATGCACTTGTATGGTGGGAAGTATTAAAAAGCTAAGTTCTATTACTACTGTGTTCTTCAAAGTGTTGTCTAGGGGTGATGACCTCAGCAATCCATACTCATGGTAGGATGTCATGTTACGTGGCAAATTATTGCATAACGCTATTAAAAGCTTTTCATTTCGTGTTTATCTGGTAAATCTGGTATAGTCATGAATCAACTCATAATACAATCCTGCACCCGGTTGTAATAGGTTATTACAGAACAGAGCATAAAACTATATTTTTAGACCATGAGTGTAACTATAGCCCTAGCCACTGCTATGGGGCCCAGAGGCTAAGGTGGCCCAACTCAGGTACAAGCACATTGTTCCTCTTTTAAAGGGGTTTTATAATTTCATTAAATGGTCTTCAGAATAAGGGGACAGTGAAAACAAGCAACTTTGCAATTGGATGTCATTAGCAAAGCTGTCTTGTATTCACAGTTTTCCTTATCTTGTGTTTCTGTTTACATTGATATCCAGTGCTGGTCTAATCCCTCCTCCTTGCATTTCACTAGCTGAGAGCTCATTTACATTCTGTACAGCCCCTGGGTCGATTCACGGAGCTTGTTGTCACTCAGAGTAAGGGAACGTCACTTTATACAGACAGAAGAAACAGAATTACACTGAAGGGCTTACACATTCAGGAACTTGCACAAGTTGTGTCTATCCGTGCCTGACTCAGAGTTAGGGGCCATAGCATTTTCTCTCTCCACACCCAGCAGAAACAGACTCCAACAGATTCTACAATGAGAAAACATAACAGTTTTGTCCCGGTGCCTAACTCTCCTGCATAGAAGGGTGATCTGTGCTGTTCGTAGAAAGCTGTAACACATCTCCAGCTGTGAGAGGAGAAGAGATCAGTGCTCAGTCTAGATTGAATGCAGCCTGTGGTATGTGTACAGCTCTTACAAAATAAGACTGCAGGGAGAGTCACAGTGACATGTGGACTCAGAGAGGGGGAGGGGGGTGGAGTCTTGGTAGCCAGCATGCACAGTGAAGGGGCGGATGATGTCACCCAGCTGGGAGGGGGAAGAAACACCCCTGCATCTCCAGAGTTGAGAAGCTGAGAGGAGTGTGAATCAGCCGAACTAAGGAAGCGATACATCCCCTTTAAGGGAACAAGAAGTTGGTAGCTTTTTGATCTCCAGCACTATGTGGGTTCCCTGATATATGGCGGTATTATTTATAGCTTTAATTTTTGCTACTTATGCTGCTCTGTTAGTTTATTATCATGAGCTGATGGGGCCACATCTCATTTTGCTTTGGGGCCCTATGAATTCTAGTTACGCCCGATTCAGATAATTTCTCTATAGTAGCTGACAGCAGGAGCTGATTCCCCGTAAAAATTCTGATACTTTTAACATTTTTAGTACAAAGAATAAAATACCAAACCAGCAGAGGTTCAGTGTCTGCTCTAGAAACTCACCTAGGTAGTACTCTCAGCTCCTGTGCAGAATAACAGATTTATGCACATAGCTGTATTATAGCTTTATTTTTAAATGGAGTTGGGATTTTATTTTTTATTCAAAAGGCGTAGACACACTGAAAATAAAGAAATAAGCATAAGAGTGGGTTCACACAATGTTAGTCAAGAGGTATCTGTCAGAGTACCGTAAAAAAGTGATTACTGTGATGTAGCTGTGGCCGGCCCTTAGACTTCTATAGCACAGACCTAGTCCTATATTTTGTCAAATATACAGACTTTCTGTGCAGGAAAAAAAGCGTGGTCTACCATACCTTTGTGTCCCTCATGAAAAGTGTATACCGCTGCTGAATAGAGCAAATTTAGCCCAAATGTTTGTTCTATTGAAGTCTATGGGCCAGCTACAGCTATGTTGTACTTTTTTTCACAGTAACTGATGATCATCATGATCACTGCGGCCTGCCCCCGTTTTTTTGTCCCGCAGGCACGTATGTTTGACAAATAGAGAAAATGTAGTCCAAATAGAACTACATTTCTTCTATTGAACTATATGGGACAGTCGCAGCTTCAGCAATAACTTTAATTCACAGTGCCCCAATGTATACCTTTGATCCAGCTTTCCTTACTTACCTCCCTGCAGTGGCGTAGCTAAAACTTTTGCCGCCCGGGGCTATCACAAAGTTTGCCATCCACCTTTTACAGACTACACCAAAACTTTTCATACCACAGCTCTTTTTCTAGGCTCTTCCCCACACTCCTAAATCATAATTATCACTATAAAAAAATCATGTTATTATGTTGCTATATTCTAAGAGTCAAAACTTTTTTTTATTTTTCAGTCCATGGAGCGGTGTGAGGGTTTTATATTTGCAGGATAAGTTTATGACTAAAAAGCAGCCCTGACACAAACCCCCACAAGCACATATACATGTAATATCCACTCTCAAGTTATCCATTGGTCATGCACCTCGCCATTTTCTAAAGTAAACAATACTATATACAAAAGTAAGAAAGTACAAGTGAAACTCCCTAACCAAAGAGTCAGAGACATGTGTGCATTCACTTTACAATCAGAGACAGTGGGCTTAAAGGGGTTTTGCCAGGACGTGCCTTATCTGCTAAGAAGCAAATGTAAACAAGCCACGGGGCTGAGAGAGCAAGAGACAAAGCAAGAGCACAGAGCCATGCATAAGGGATCATGTGAAATGTTCACTCAAATAATCAAACTACAACTAGTGGATTCTGTATACAAAAGACAACAGCTTTCTCCACAGCAGCTTGAAAGCTTCTTCATGTTCTCTGTCATCAGATAAAGCAGGGATCTACTCAGATAATCACACTACAACTAGTGGATTCTGTATACAAAAGACAACATATTTCTACCCGGTGCCTTGAAAGCTTCTTCAGCTCCCTTTCATCAGATAAGAAGTGTTCTCTGCGCAATCCCGGCCAGCAGCTCTTGTCAGGTCGTATCTAATAGAATCTTTTAAGTAACTAAGGGCAGGTAAGGAAGCCTGTAGCTTTTCAGGCTGCAATTTTTGTAATCACATATATTTAGAAAAGTGATTAAATACCCATTTTGGAGGATCCCACGTCAACATTACATCGTGGCAAAACCCCTTTAAGCAATTTTGATAAAAAATGTGAACTAAGAACCTCAAAATTTTTTAATATATCCTAGATAGCAGAAATGCTTTTTCAAAAATTCCTATATCCCCTTTGATAATTTCTTTAGTTGATAGTGTGCTACTGTTTTTGGAATGTGTATGTATGTTGCTGCCACACCAGTGTTCACTTATGCTTGTTTTTTTCAAAAAGGTTTTTTTGATGTGCAAAACCAAATATTGTTTCTAGCTGGTGTAAGGAGGAGTGGCTGCCTCCATTTTGTTTTTTTGCAGTCCACCCACCTTCACAGGCTTTTAAATCAATGCAGTGTACATAGAAGCTGGTGCCTTTACTCCCTGAAGTATGTAGGTCTGAACAGACCCCAAAAGAGAGGTAATAAAATAGTGTAGGACCCACCTGCAATTGAGGTCCCGTTGAAGTTTCGGAGGTGGGCTTAAACAATTTTGATCAAAAATGTGAACTAAGAACCTCAACAAATTTTCATGTATCCTAGATGGCAGAAATGCTTTTTCAAAAATTCCTATGTCCCCTTTGATAGTTTCTTTAGTTGATAGTGTGCTACTGTTTTTGGAATTGTACGTTGCCATATACAAGGGCTGTAAAGAGACCACATAGCTCAGGTCACCATCACATGACCATTAATACAGCAGTTATCCAATGCAGAAGATAAAATAGCCCCTGACATCCAGAGACTCACAGGTGACGTCTTCTCTGATGAGTTGTTCTCTTCTCTGAAGAGAAGCACTTCCTTAACTATTCCTACTTCTGGTGAAGGGTGACCCCAATTACGTACGTAGGTAGTAATGTTCCCCCCCATTAAGTAGGTAGATATTTGGACCCCAGTAGGTAGGTATAGTTGCCCCCTGTGGGTAGATAGGTATATATGCCCCCTGTAGGTAGATATTAATCCATTTGTAGATAGGTAAGTATATATGCCACCTGTAGGTAGAGAAGTATACAGCTTAGTGTAAATGATAAGCATAAATTCCCCCTGAAGTTAGGTATACAGCCTCCTGTAGATAGGTATGTATACTGTCCCCTGTAGTTATATATATAGCCTCCTTTAAGTATATTGCACTTTGTAGATAGTTAGATATACAGCCCCCTGTAGACCATTGGGTATACAGCCCCTTGTAGGTATATATGCCTACTTTGGTTATACAGCCCATTGAAGGTATAAATCCCCCTATAGGTATATATACCCCTAATAGGTATATATACCCCTGTAGGTATACAAGCTCCTGTTGGTATATAGCACCCTGTAGGTATACAGTCCCCCCTAGGTATTTATGCCCCCTGCAGGTATACAGCCCCTTGTAGGTTTACAAGTCTCCTATACTTATACAGCCACCTGTAGGTAAATACAGCCACTTGAAGGTAGATAGCCACCTGTAGACATATACCCCCTGTAGACATACAGCCCTCTTTAGGTATATAGCCTCCTGTAGATAGATAGCTCCCTCGGATTGATTAGAAAAAATAAAAATACTCACCTCTCCCCATTCTCCTGTTGAGGAGCCACCTCTGGGAGCCAGTATCCAGTGTAAGCGGCATCATATCATCACGCTACCTACACCAGGTTGCTCCTTGCATCTCCTAGGTCAAAAGATCTGGGCCCACAAATTCAACAGTGGCACAATAGACATTTGTAATAAAGACTATTTACAATATCTCACAAAAGTGAGTACACCTCTCACATTTTTGTAAATATTGTATTATATCTTTTCACAGGACAACACTGAAGGTATGACACTTTGATACAATGTAAAGTAGTCAGTGTACAGCTTGTATAACAGCTTGACTGGGACAAGGTATTCTGGTGCCCTAAGCATAAAGTGCCCCCAAATGGAAAATTCAGCCCACACCAAACCTTGCGCACCCTTTTCTGGTTAGAATAAAGTGGACCCCGTTAGCAGTCACTTACATTTGCCTACCTGTATTCCTGCCACTACTCACAGATATCGATGCTGGAAACAAAAGAGAGTACACCCCTAAATGAAAAAGTAAAAATTGTGCCCAAAGTGTTAATGTTTAGTGTGGCCACCAGTTTTTTCCAACACTGTCTTTACTTTCTTGGGCATGGAATTCACTAGAGCTTCACATGTTGAAGCCACTGGAATCCTCTTGCACTCCTCCATGACATCATCATGGAACTGATAGATGTTAGAGACCTTGCACTCCTCCACCTACCGTTTGAGGATCCCCACAAATGCTCTGATTTGGCATGTCACAGTAAAGTTGGTATTCATGGTTCCCACAGCCGGCAGCACTCATGCAGCCCCAAACCATGACATTCCCATGCTTCACTGTAGGCAAGACACACTTGTCTTTGTACTCATCACCTAGTTGCTGCCACGAAAGCTTGATACCATTTGAACCAAATAAATTTATCTTGGTCTTATCAGACCACAGGACATGGTTCCACGCACTTGGTCTGCTTGTCTTCAGTAAACTATTTATGGGCTTCTTTGTGCATCATCTTTAGAAAAGACTTCCTTCTGGGATGACAGCTATGCAGACCAATTTGATGCAGTGTGCTCCATATAGTCTGAGCACTGAAAGGCTGACCCCTCTGCAACAATGCTGGCAGCACTCACTCTTTGTTATGAGGTGCCATGTTGAACTTCTAGAAATCAGAATGAGAGAGTGCGAGAGTGATAACACCAAATTTCACAGACCTGTTCCTCATTCACAACTGAGACCTTGTAACACTAACAAGTCACATGACACTGTGGAGCGAAAATGGTAAATTGGGCACAATTTTTCCATTTTAACTTAGGAATTTACTCACTTTTGTTGGCAGCAGTTTACACATTGATGGCTGTGTGTTATTTTGAGGGCACGCCAAATTTACACTGTTATACTAGCTGTACACTGACTGCTTTATATTGTATTAAAGTGTCATATCTTCAGTGTTGTCCCATGAAAAACTATAATACATTATGTACAAAAATATGAGAGGTGTACTCACTTTTGTGAGATATTGTCTTAATTAAAAATGTCTATTGTGCTACTGCTGAATTTGTGGCCCCTGGGCTTTCGCCATAGGAGATACCAGGAGCAACGTGCTGGTGTAGGCAGCGTGATAGTGTGATGCCGCTCATGTTGGAAACTGGCTTCCTGAGGTGGCTCCTTGACAGGAGAAGGGGGAGAGGTGAGTATTTGAATTTTTTTTCTAATCAGTCAAAGGGAGCTACTGTAGGTGCTTCATTTTGCATTTAAGAAGCACATGAACAATAAAAAGCTCAGTGCAAATGTATATATCCTTTAGCAGTCATGAACTCCTCTCTCAACAACTAAGGATCGCTAAATAATAATAATATTAATAATAAATTACACTATTAAACCAGAAGATTGCTAAAAAACACATATAAATGCTTAAAGCTATTGTCAAGCATTGCCAAATAATCCCGTATCAGACAAAACATCCTGAAGCTTGATCCATCATCATCTCAACAGTAACCAGAACAGCACTTTGACTGTAAGTAAATAACAAATTTATCATCTTACTTTTTTCCTGCCTGATCGGGGGATTTGTCTGAATCATGGACAATCCCTCTGTATTTATGTATGTTCAATGTCTTTTACTCAAACTACTGTAGCTAATACAAACTTGTGAGCCATTTATGCAGAAATAAAGAGGTCAGAAACTTTTTTTCTCTTATCTTTATTAGAAAAGATGAGACTAATAAGGTTTTTGAGAATATGGACCACAGTCTTTTTCTGAGAGCAAGTAAAATTGAACAGTGTTTAAATGAAGAAGAGGCAAAGACCTAAGATTAAGTTGCTGTCAAAATTGGAAAATTATCAGCTTGCGACAGAGAACATTGTCAAGTCATTTATTAAGCGTCTCCAGGTCTCCAGCACAGATGATTTCATCTATCTCAAAATCATTTTCCGTTACAGGGACGGAGTTGCAAATCTGCTCTTGAAAAGCCAATGCGATGGTATAAGGTTTGTCAGACAGCTGATGACTGTAGCGCTCTAAGAAAGTATCATAATATCCTTTCCCCCTTCCCAAACGGTGACCTTCCTTGTCAAATCCAAGTCCTGGTACCAGCACAAGATCCAATCCTCCTGTAATAATTTGGTTGTGTATAAGTAGTTGCTGTTCATTGTAAAAGATTTAAAGGAGTTTTCCTATCTTGTAAAATCCTCTCTGAGGCCATCCAGTAGCTTACTACGAGCCAGCCACAGAGGATGGGGACAGGCCCACACTTGTTCAGCGCTCCCCCATTCATTTCTTTGGGAGTCTGGAAAATAAAAGCGCACACTCGCTATGCAATATCCAGAACTTTGACAGAAATGAACACAGAGATCTGCACAAGCACAGCCATGTCCTGGTTGTCTGTGGCTACCTCGAAGTGAGCTACTGGATGGCGTCAGAGAGGATTTCATAAGATAGCAAAACCTCTTTAAGACATGGGCATCGCGGAAACTTTTTGTTGTCCAAGATCACTTACCATTGACACCTCATTAGAAAGTTGCAAGTAGCCAGCGTGCCGAGTGTAAGGCCATATTCACACTGCTTATTCTGGGACGTAATTCAGTCCGTAATTACGCGCCGAAGTGCGCCAATTACGGGCTGAATCCGTCCCAGTAAATACGGTAATGCACAGTTCTCATAGAGAACTATGCATTATGTCTCCTCTCCCTGCTCGGCGAATACGCCGAGGGGGGAGATAATTGACAGGTCACTTTCTAGCGGCGTATACGCGCCGCTAGCAATGATTGTCTATGGGCCGGCGAAGTGACGGCCCCCCGCTCCCGCCCACACGGCGTAATTGCGGGGCGGAATTACGCCCCGCAGTTAAGCCGTGTGAACATAGCCTAACAAAGCAGATATGAAGGTCACAGGACAATATAGTAAGGTCCAGTTCACATCTGCATTGGAAATTCCTAACCAAGAGGCGGCGTCATGTCCATTAATGACAGACACGAACGGCACCTGATGGACCTCATTGACTACAGTGGGGTCTGTCGGACTTCTGTTGTGATGCCTGTCATTTTAATGGAAAAATAGCACTGCATGCTGCACTTTTTTCACCATTTTTGACAAAATGTGTGCCATAGGCTCCGAACCAAACCTCCAACGTAGATGTGATCCATGCCTTAATGTTTGCTGATAGGACAACAAAAACGGGTAACAGGTTACGCTGAACATTGCTGCGAATGCTTTAGTAATAATTATGACAACATAAAATAAATTGTAGAAATGTAGGGCCACATGTATAAACCTGTTTAGGTGTAAAACTCACTTTTTTACCATAGGTTACTATGGGCAAAAGAGTGAGTTTAGACCTAAACAGTTTCATACATGTGGCCCGTAGTCTCAAACCAGTGGCACTCCAGCTGTTGAAAAAGTATAATTCTTAGCATGGAAACAGCAGTTTTATTATAGCAGGAGAGACAAAGGCTGGACACCATTGGTTTAAACTAAGGGTACTTTTTGAAGTCACTTAAAGAGGACCAGAGAGATCTCCTGACAGGTCTGTTTTAGTAAATCCTTGTGTTCCCTGTGAAATAACAATTCTGGAGCCTCTTCTCCTATATGTCTGTGTTGTGCTGTTCCTCTGTTATTCCTCCTAGCAATGTGTTTCTGAATAAGACAGATGGGTGTTACCATTCTAGTTTTCAATGAGGAGTGTCCATGAGTCTGTCAGCATTGACTGGACAGCATCAGACTGTTTAGTGGCACACTCCCAATATATAACACCAATCTGACAGTCTGGCAACAAATTTTTAGGAAGCGTTAAGGGGAACCACTTCTTAGAGATTTAAAGGGGTTGTCTCACTACGCTAATTATTATTTCATTGAGAATACTAGTAGTTAATAAAACAGACATGTCAGGAATGGTTACAGGTTCTTGTTAATAAGGCTTTCTTACCAACAACATTTATCAACTATCCACTATATCAATTTCATAAAAATAGACTAAACAGTGGTATACTCAGACTTAGCTGAAACATATAAGTCCTAGTTTCAATCCATACAGACAAAATTGACTTAGCCCAGGAGAAGTCGGGTTGCGAGCAGGATGCGCATCAGGTGTCCATCCAGCTCGCCGCTCCTACTTCTCCACGACTAAGTCAATTTTGACTGTTTATGGATTGAAACTGACGGAAGCAATGATATGTGTCAGCTACGTCTGAGTTACCACTGTTTAGTCTATTTTCATGAAATTAATGTATGATGTCAAAAAAATTACGAATATGCAAGTAAAAAGAAATTGAAATGGAATGATTTTGGTCTGCACTATATGCTTTGAATCAATATGTTCCCTTACTAACATTAGAATATGGTTATACAGTAGACTTGTTTTAACCACAACTGCACGACCAAGCTGAAGAGGTATTTAAAGGGTGTTCCCACTAAGGAACATTCCCTTCACAGATCGGCTCATAGGAGAAGGGCCATCCTCCCCATTCACTTCTATGGGAGTCCCGAATATAGCCAAGTAAGTGTGCTCGGCTTTATATCTTTAACTCCTATAGGTAAGAATCACCTATTTAGTGGAAAGGTAATAAATATGTTTAGAGGTAAAACCTTTTTAAAGCAGATCTGTCAGCTTAACATGCTTTCCTCTGTAAAGTCATCATATTACAGATAGAAATTAATACTTCTAGTAGCCAAAATAGCACAAAGAATTGTGCCATTTTGGCTACTAGAAACAATGAAAAAAACGCAGTAGATTGATAGTAGTGGGTCTACTGTACTTAGTCTCCATTATGTATTTTCTGCATTCCTTCAGCACTCCTATTAGCACAAGTTTTTCTGAGCCATTTTGGCTACTAGGAATATGGACCTGTAGCTGTAACATTCTGCTCTCCCCAAAGGGCAGCTGATATATATGCTTTAAACGGGTGCTACCACTTCGCAAAATCCCGTTTTGAGGTTGGCTTGTAGCTTGCTACGCTTTGGTCTCAGAGAATGGGGAGATGGCTGCACTTGAGCAGTTTTCCTTGTTTATGGCTATGGCAGTTACGAATATAACCAAGTGAGTGTGCTCAGCTATATTAGGATTTCCCATAAACATGAATGGGGGTAAGCTGGCATGTGCAGCTATCTCCCCATTGACTGCGGCTGGATCATAGCGAGCTATAACACAGACTTTTTAGATTTATAGAGAATATGGCACTGCAGACACACCTCTCCTCCTATGAGGAAGATTGTATGCTCGTGTGATACCCCCACTAGAGATGCAATGTAAACCTCTATAAAACAAATGTGAACACAGCAGACTAACAAAGTCAAACCTTGCACAGTCTTTCTCACCAGTGGCCAATGCATCCTCTCTGCAGTCTTCCTCCCCAGGCTGACGTATATTCCATGTGGTTACTGGTAACCGGTTGATCTCCTCAAGTGAACTGAGCTTCACCATATCCATATGTGTACTGCGAGGCCGGTAACGGGGAATAAAACACAGCTTGCCTTGATGGAAAATATCACGTATAATGTCTCCAGTCTGAACCTCATCGGACATATTGAGAAATACTGCAATGCGCTGAGCTGTCTTGTAACGGTGGTGGGAGAGTAACTGCAAGAATATTTCATCGTGAAAAACAGTGCACATAAACCTTGTGAAAGAACAATAGAAAACCTAAACTGCCTTTCAGTCTCCATAACATACTTCTTGTAAAACACATGATACTGTTAAGGGCAAAGTATTTGGTAGGGACAGCAGGCGAGTTAGACCTGGGAGAAATAAACAGATGATCTGTTCTCTTACTATAATACAATTTTTTACTTAATGTGACACTACCATCAAAAATATTTTCCACATATTAACAAGAACTAAATGAATACTATACGGATTTTTTTTTTATATACATATAAACTTATAATGTTCCCTACACATGTGACTTCCTGGTTTGCCTCTCTGACTTCCCTTTTGTGAGCTCTGATAGCATGGCAGTGAGGATCCCTTGATGGTTCTTTTTCAGGCCCACTAAGGGTCTAAGAGGTGTACCTGTTATCAACAGGACCTGAGAAGTGTGAAGAAAGTTGTAAACTCCCCAGAAAAAGATTAACCCATTAACCTTTCATGTGTTGCTCTAGTCATTTCTTTCTTGGTCTAGTCTAAACGTATCTATCCCTGTCCAGAGAACAATAGAGAGATCATTCTGTCATTATGTACTATTTGTAAAAAGACTAGATAGAGATAAGTAGCATCTACAGTAAATCGAGGTTATTGTACCCTGACATTCAGAGGTTTTATATTTTTACTATCAAAGCTACAAATTGAAAAGATTTTATATGTAATTTTTAATTGCATAGGACTGCTGAAATAAAAAAAAAATCTGGCAAAAAAAAATGTTTTCTAGGAATATTGGTTTTAACTAAAATACCTCTTCCAGACGGAAGTGTCCTTTTAAAATAACATAGTATATGTTTCCATTTAGATTGAAAAAAAACGCTAGGCTGTGAGTACTTTAGCACTAAATTTCTATGGTTTATTTTATCCTATATGCAATGTTAAGCAACTTTCTAAAAAGTCTAAAAACTAGAATTTCCTACCATTTTGCTGCTGTAGAGCGTATGTAAGGCTTTGTGCACACAGCATTTGAACCTTTCATCGGAGCTATATACTCCAGAGAAAAGGTTCCGATGTAAGACACTGTATAGGTAGGTATACTGTGCAATTAGTCATCCAAAGGGTCCCAGTTGAAGCTCCAACAGAGGCTAAGTGGACACTCTTCCTTGCATACCTACCAACATTTAAATCACCAAATTCATGACATTTAAACCTTGCCCCAAAATCCTACCCCCACAAAAGAAAAAAATGGTCTTTGGGTTTGTTTCTTAGGATTGTCCTACCAAGATTTAGACTGGTGGCAGGTATATTCCTTGGGACTCTTTCGGCCTCTGTTTTGTAACCAGGCCCAGATACATATGTTCACCATATATCCCAGGAGTTTGTACCGGCATATATACTAAACACACAACTCAGATGCAATGTGCACTAGGCCTAACTGGTGCATATACACATAGCGACAAAACTGTTAGTATCCTTCGGTTCAAGTACTAATATCCAATAATGGTCACTGAAATTAATTTTTTTTTTGTGTTAATCATCTAATGAAAATTAGACCTTACCTTTGAATTGTGGTTCAACCATAAAATTAAAAAAGAAAATTTATGAAACTGCCTTGGCAGAAATGATGGTCGCCTTGACTTAATATTTTGTTGCACAAACAATTTATGCATCTCTCAATGAGACTATAGAATAGTCCAATGCTTTGATCTTAGAAATTGTTGGATGTTTTTAGCTGTGTGTTTTGGGTTATTATCCTGTTGGTGGACCAATAACCTGCGACTGAGACCAAGCTTTCTGACACTGGGCAGCACACTTTGCTGTAGAATGCCTTGATAGTTTTGAGATTTCATTGTACCCTGCACAGATTTAAGACACTCTGTGCCAGATACAGCAAAGCAGCCCCAAACATGACAGAACCTCCCCCATGTTTCACAGTAAGTACAATGTGCTTTTCTTTGTATGCTTCATGCATGTGTCTGTTAAAAAAGAGCTGATGTGACTTACCAAAAAGCTCCAGTTTTGTTTTATCTGTCCAAAAGACCACTGTGGCTTGTCAATATGCATTTTGGCTAATTCCAGTCTCGCTTTTTTTTTTTTATGACTTGCTTTCAGCAGTGGTTTCCTCCTCGGTTGTCTTTCATTAAAGGGGTTGTCTCACTACATCAATTGTTCATACCTCAGCCCCGTTTTCTCAGTTTCATTTTTGAATTTACTGGCTACTACTGGCCTGCAGTGATGAGCTGCTGAAGACACCAGGTCTGTAGCTATAGCATCCAGCGCTGGCAGCCTATCAGGAGAGATCAAACAGGTCTGAAGCACTAGCTATAGTGACCTGAGGAGCTGATGCACTGTTAATGAACACACATTGCAAAGTGACTTGTTTTTGCAAGCTCTTTAACATAAAATGCAATCCTTGTAGTGAGACAACCCCTTTAAGTCCATTTTGGCAAAGACAGCAACGGTTGGTGCAATCTGACACTGATGTACCTTGAAGTTCACCTCTAATCTCTTCATAAGTTGTTCATGCTCTTTGGCTACCATTCGTATCATCTGTCTCTTCAATTTGTCATCAGTTTTCTTCTTGTGCCATATCCATTGAAGTTGCATACAGTGCCATAGACCTTAAACTGCAACTGAGTAACAGGAACATCAAGCTGTTTGGAGATAGTCTTATAGCTTTAACAGTTATCATGTTTGTCTATAATTTTCTTTCTAATTTTCTGAGACAACTCTTTCCTTAGCTGCCACTGGTCCAAGTCCAGCGTAGCACACACCATTAAACCAAACAGCACAGTGACTACATTTCACCTTTTAAATAGACAGACTGACTGACTACAAGTATGAAGACACCTATGATGCTAATTACAGGACACATCTTAGTTTAACATGTCCCTATGGCCAAATTATTTTCAATCTTTTCTTGAGATAACATAATTTTTGTCAAGGCCAGTTTCATCAATTTTTTTTCTTTATCATTTGAAGCACAACTCAAATACAATTTCTGAATTTTATTAGTTGAATTTTAGTAAATTTATTTTCACTTTTGTCAGTTTCAAGTATTTTCAGTGACTATTGTGTTTTTTTTTTTTAACGGAAGGGTGCCAGCAATTTTGTCCAAGTGTGTAGCTTGCAGTTCTGCAAAATCTGACACTGCTCCTGGCTTTGGTTGCCTGTTTGTGCTCACCCTCCTCCCGTTTCTTAGGGTATGTTAACACGGCGTAATTTTAAGCTTGTTTTGATGCATATTGTGTGCCAAAAAAATCGATTCAAACTATGTTCTATGCAGCTGTCGTTGAATCCAATGTAAAAGACACATTGTCACTGACACAACACATATTTTACAAGTGTAGTTGTGGCGCGTATTTCGGGGTGATCTTACTTGTGTAAATTTAAGTGTTACGCCAATTCTTGAGGCGTTTACGCCTGTAAAATCCCATAAGCGCTGCAAAATACGCTCCACACTTTGCAAAAAATACACTTCAAAATGCGCCTCTAATCAGGCATATTTTGAAGCTCATTTGGAAGTGTACCCATGTGAACATATCCATAGTGTTAGAGATAGCATTAGTGAGAGGAAGTAGCTTGCACATTGCACATCAGAGTGTGAAGAGGAGGGTTAGCAACCATGTTTTCAGAGAGCGCAGATAAAACAGGCTGTGCTGAATCATACTATAGACATAAAAGCACATGGGGAGAGAGGCTTAGAAGAGAGGAGAGAAGCTGCAGCAAACTCTTTGAGGGGAGGTAGGGGGAAGCTACACACTTCTCAGTATCATTGTCAGCACAAGAAAGAAGAGATTTCTGATGGTCTGTACAAAGAAAAATCAGCACAGGGATAAGGATGTGCTAATACACGAGATCTAGTGAAGACAGCAGGTAACAAATGTCTGATCACTTAGCCCCCCACCAAGCGATAAAACTGGGGCCCTCAGTCACAGTCCTTACTTTATGGAGCAGTGGCCAAACATGTTCCTTTCAAAATAGAGGGACCAACATAGATAGCCATAGACCTTGAATGGAGCAGCAGCGAGAATACTTGGTCCATGCTCCGTTCATAGATGTCACTGCTGCGCTCACACAGTGAGGAAGAGAAGACCCGCGCCCTTGTCTTAGTGATATTTGGGGGTTTCAGCAGTGGAATCCCCTGCGATCGGACAATTGTCACCTATCCTGTGGATAGATGACAAATGTCTCTTGTGGTATGACCATAGTTGGCAACTTTTGAAAATGGAAAAAGCAGGAGATCGAAGAGGCAAAAAATTTGCATGGACACGCCCATCTTTTAAATGTGCCACGCCCCTTCAAAAAGCCCCACCCACTCCACCTAACTGCATAATGGCTTAGGAAGAATGCCAGGTAGATGCCCTTATAGCCAGGTAGTAGCCCCCCATAACCATGTAGTGTCCCTTACAGGCAGGTAGATGCCCCCTTTGTTAGCCAGGTAGATGCCCCCTTTAGAAGCCAGGTAGTTGCCCCCTCTGTAGCCAGGTAGATGCCCCCTTTAGTAGTCAGGTAGTGCCCCTACGTTGCCCCCTTTAAGAAGCCAGGTAGTTGCCCCCATTAGAAGCCAAAATAGTCCCCATTTGATAGCCAGTAGATGCCCCTCTGTAATCCAGGTAGAGCCCCCCTCTGTATGCCAGGTTCTTGCCCCCCTCTGTAAGCCAGGTTGTGCCCCCCTCTGTACGCAAGGTAGAGCCCCCCTCTGTAAGCCAGGTAGTTGCCCCCCTCTGTAAGCCAGGTAGTTGCCCCCCTCTGTAAGCCAGGTAAGCCCCCCCCTCTGTAAGCCAGGTAGTTGCCTCCCTCTGTAAGCTTGTTAGTTGCCCCCCTCTGTAAGCCAGGTAGAGCCCCCCTCTGTAATCCAGTACAGCCCCCCTCTGTATGCCAGGGAGTTGCCCCCCTCTGTAAGCCAGGTAGAGCCCCCCTCTGTAAGCCAGGTAGTTGCCCCCCTCTGTAAGCCCGTAGTGCTCCCGTGTGTAAGCTAGGTAGAGCCCCCCTCTGTAAGCCAGGTGATTGCCCCCCTCTGTAAGCTAGGTAGAGCCCCCCTCTGTAAGCCAGGTAGAGCCCCCTCTGTAAGCCAGGTAGTTGCCCCCCTCTGTAAGCCAGGTAGAGCCCCCCTCTGTAAGCCAGGTAGTTGCCCCCATTGATAGCCAGGTAGTGCCCCCCTATAACTAATAAAAATAAAATAATAAAAGTCCCTCACCTCACCAGGCTCCTGCAGCTCCTGGCCGATCTCCTCAGAGACGCAGGGGAAGTGAGTGCAGCCGTGCGTCACACCCCTTGCGCCGCTGACCTGTATGTACGGTGCACACCGGCGCTGTCCATACAGGGGGAGAAGGGAGGAGGGGAACGATCCCTCCTGCCTCCTCCATGCACAGCGAGACTCCGGGCGGGTGAAGCGGCCGCTGCGCCCGCTTCACCCGCCCGTAGGAGAGGCCTGGCGGCGCCCGAGTAGCGCACAAGCGCAACGCTGTCGCCCCGGCCAATTAAATAACCCCCCCAGCCAGCTGGCGTCGGGGGGAATGCCAACTCTGCCGGGAGGGCGGGGGGGTGGGGGGGACCCCAAATAGTGGGACCCCCCCGCCAAAAACGGGAGAGTTGGCATGTATGGGTATGACCCCTTTAACTCCCCACAAAGCTTTTATTTCAGCTATGATGCACAAGCCTGGTTCTTCGGATTTTGGGCAGTCAGCCCTACAGTGGTTACATGCTGTTTTATGACATTACCATTCAGAGCGTCAGAAAGTGGCCTGTGGCTGCAGTGCTCACCAGCTTATTGCCCAGAGACAGAAGCAGAAGAAACGACTGCAGGCATCGCCGGAATGCAGCTGAATGAGGAGGTAAGTATGCTTTTTTTTAATTACTGCAATCCTATCCCAATTTTAGTTTTTCTTTTAAATAAAAATCTGGCCAACTCCTTTAAGGCTGTGTTCACACGGCACAGGACAAAAACCGGCCGGTTTGCCGGCCGGTATTTGTCCTGTTTTGCGGTCGTCCCCATGGCCGCGGGGGGGGGACGGCTTATCTCCGCAATGAGCGGAGAAGAGCCCTCCCCCCTCCCATGGAGGTGTTCATATTCCGTCCAGAAACTGGATGGAAGAATGAACATGCTCAATGTTTCTTGAGCGGACCGCAAAACCGCCTGGCGGAAAACCCGTGCAGTGGGGACTGCTGCACGGGTTTTCCATAGACCCCCGTTCGGCTCATTTTTGGCCGGTTTCTCAGGCGGTCTGAAAAACCGCAAACCGACTGAAAAACTGGCTGAAAACCCTTGCCATCGGGACGTGCCCTAAACCTGCTGCCTGCAACTTTTATCATTTCAGATTTCCATTAATATATGTAAAAGTAATTATTTGTGTCAAAAGTGTTCATAGCTTTTGTAATTAAATTCTAGAGGAGCCTGAGCTCACAGCTTCTTCTATGCTGTCGGGTTAACATCAGTTTCCAGTTGAGATCTTATAACTATGTAAATACATTGCGTTTTCTTGTGCTGACCTTGAATTACAGAGTTGCATGCCGCCAATTTTGCAAGCTTCAGAGCTGAAATCCCTGAGCATTCCTAGCTGGAATAAATGGGATTTCAAGGAGTAAAACATTGATAGCCTGACCTTGGAAAAGGACTTTGTCTGTTCAGTTGGGGTCATCAGTCCTCAGAACAAACAAGATGTTGTGCTCTAATGAGTGCTGTTGCCCCTTCATTCTGGTGATTGGCATGGGTCAGACTTCCAAAGATTAAATACTTGGCAAGGGGCCTGGAAGCCTAAAGTTATCTATATTATAAAACAAGCTTCTCACATAATTTGTTGGATGTATGAAATAGTTAAGTCCTTTCAAATTAATGCCACTTTGCATACAACGTAGTGTTAGCTAATTAAATGTACAAAGTCCAGGTCACCTGTATTGTATTGCTGATATACACTGCTGGGAAGCACAGACTGGTGTAGGGCTCCGCCTCAGTACAAGGATAAAGCAGTGTCCAGCTTCCCATATGTATACTTACATGTGGTCTATTTGAGGAGACGCTTCATACACCCAGTATATGTATACTTACATAAGGAGATCCTAAATAGAACCATCTGTGTGTGATGACACTTTATACATAGAGTATCTGTATAATTATATGGAGTCTATAGCGAGTGAAGCTTTACAAATAGAGTATCTGTATAATTACATGGAGTCTACAGGAAGTGAAGCTTTATACATAGAGTATGTGTATAATTACATGAAGTCTATAGGGGAGAAGCTTTTTACATAGAGTATGTGTATAATTACATGGAGTCTATAGGGGAGAAGCTTTATACATAGAGTATGTGTATAATTACATGGAGTCTATATATGGAGACGCTTTATACATAGAATATCTGTATAATTATATGGAGTCTATATGTGGAGAAGTTTTATACATATAGTATGTGTTTAATTACATGGAGTCTATATGTGGAGAAGCTTTATACATAGAATATCTGTATAATTATATGGAGTCTATATGTGGAGAAGTTTTATACATAGAGTATATGTATAATTACATGGAGTCTATAGGGGAGAAGCTTTATACATAGAGTATGTGTATAATTACATGGAGTCTATATATGGAGCTTTATACATAGATTATCTGTATAATTACATGCAGTCTATATGTGGAGAAGCTTTATACATAGAATATCTGTATAATTATATGGAGTCTATATGTGGAGAAGTTTTATACATAGAATGTCTGTATAATTACATGGAGTCTATATGTGGAGAAGCTTTATACATAGATTATCTGTATAATTACATGGAGTCTATGGGGGAGACGCTTTATACATAGAGTATGTGTATAAATATACATGTGGTCTATAAGGGCAGAAGGCTTCTATATAGAGTCTATGTATATGTGGTGTATAATGAAGTTAATAGGTTGCCCATAGTAACCAATCAGCTAGCTGTTTACATTTTGAGAGATGAGAGCTGCGCTCTGATTGGCTGCTCCCCTTCTCGTCGGATTGGTCACTTTGTTCTCTTTTCAATAAACTTTATTTAAAGCCCGTCGCGTGCTGTCTGTAGATCAGTGTGTTACCCCCATATGGCAGAATGTCTGCAGTCCGCCCTTCACCCATGAGCGCTGTATGCATCCTAACGGAACACACCTTCCGAGTCACTGCCTGCGACTGCTGAAGCTTCTCTAGGTCGCTTATGACTGCTAGCCTTTGCTTCAGCTGAGCCCTGAGCGCCCGCTTAGCGGCTTGAATCGACGCCATCTTGGCAATAATGGAGTTAAAAAAGGAAAATAACACGTTTCAGCGCTGTTAGTGGGCTCCTCCCACCACTGCTGACTGGCCGCCGACCCTCAGGGTTATTTTCAACTACCCAGTGCTCTCATCTGACTGGGGGAGGGCAACGGCTGAGACGCGGCAGGCAACAGGAGCAAAGGTCAGCTCTGGCGCTCCAGCTGCTGTGAAACTACAGTTCCCAGCATGCATTGGCCTGACGGGGAATGCTGGGAGTTGTAGCTTCACAAACAGCTGATGCCGCCGCCTCACAACAGGCTTGACACACGGCGTTACGCCTTGATGACGTCATGTGGCCACCGACGTCATCAGCCACAACCAACCAAAACGGAGAAACACCCAGAGGGGGCGGGGCGACAGACGTGCCATCACCGGAAGTGGAAGGAAAACCGGAAGTGGGGAAGAAGGAAGTGACTGACACCGGTAGCGCTTCTCACGGTAGCCCTGTCTTGTTGTTTGTGTTACCTAACGGGAGCCAAAGCGGCGACAACGCAGAAGTCCCGGCGACTGGTGAATCGGAGACGGGAACCCAGGGACGCGGGGGTCACGGCGCTGTCTTCTATAGGCCTCGAGTGAGCTGGCCTCCGGTCACATTGATAAAGGCTCTCCCTAGGGGTCTCCCCGTACCCTGGCCCCCGCTGTGAGTGAGGTGAGTGTCTCCAGGACTGTGTCACTTAGGGTGTCCCCGGCCCCCGGTGTGGTGAATGGAAGTGTCCTATCGCCCTGCGTGATGGTGGCTGCTATGGGCCAGGCCTGGTGTCCTGCTGGCAGTGCCCTCATCACTCTCCTCATATCTCTTCACAGGCTTTTCCTCCGCATCATACAATTGTTTTCAAGCTTTAAACAGAGTGAATATAAAGCCTATCCCCAGTGTCAGGATTGTGCCCCCTGTGTGGCCAGGACAGCTTCTGTGCCAGTGTCAGGATTGTGCCCCCTGTGTGGCCAGCCAGCTTCTGTCCATGCCCAGGATTGTGCCCCTGTGGGGCCCCAGCCAGCTTCTGTGCCAGTGTCGGGATTGTTGCCCCTGGGGTGGCCATCCAGCTTCTGTGCCAGTGTCAGGATTGTGCCCCCTGTGTGGCACCAGCCAGCATCTGTGCCAGTCTCAGATTGGGCCCCCTGTGTGGCCAGCCAGCTTCTGTGCCAGTGTCAGGATTGTGCCCCCTGTGTGGCCAGCCAGCTTCTGTGCCAGTGTCAGGATTGTGCCCCCTGTGTGGCCAGCCAGCTTCTGTGCCAGTGTCAGGATTGTGCCCCCTGCGGTGGCCAGCACTCTGGCCATGTCAGGATGTCCCCTGTGTGGCCACCAGCTTCTGTCCAGTGTCAGGATTGTGCCCCCTGTGGGCCAGCCAGCTTCTGTGCCAGTTTTAAAGGCCCCTTGTCCCAGCTCTGGCCACAGTTGTGCCCTGTGTGGCCGGGCCAGCAATTTCTGTGCCAGTGTCAGGATTGTGCCCCCCTGTGTGGCCATCCAGCTTCTGTGCCAGTGTCAGGATTGTGCCCCCTGTGTAGCCAGCCAGCTTCTGTGCCAGTGTCAGGATTGTGCCCCTGTGTGGCCAGCCAGCTTCTGTGCCAGTGTCAGGAGTGGGCCCCCTGTGTGGCCAGCCAGCTTCTGTGCCAGTGTCAGGATTGGGCCCCCTGTGTGGCCAAAGCCACTTCGTGCCAAGTGTCGGGAGTGGGCCCCCCTTGGGGCCCACCCCAGCTTCTGTGCCAGTGTCAGGATTGGCCCCCTGTGTGGCCAGCCAGCTTCTGTGCCAGTGGGTTCCCCTGTGTGGCCACTCGTCCGGCCGGATTGTCCGGGACCCAGAACTTCTGGCCTTAAAGGGGGTTTCCCCTGTTGGCCGCCCTTGCCTGTTACAATGCCCCTGTATCCAAGGTGTTGTCCTGCTGGGATCCCCAGTGATCAGAGGGGGCAGCCTGTGCCCTGCAGCGCCACCACTGGAGGAATGAATCACAGAATCCATTCAGATCTATGGGCTGTGTCCTCCAGAGCAGAAGATCTTTTACAATTGGTCTTGAACACTCTATTAACTTCTTTAAAGGATTGTTCCAGTCTTTAGGAATGCGTCTCAGTGATAGTAAATGGAAGCTAAAAAATATCCTTTCCTTTTAAACCCGTTGTCGCTCCTGGTAATCCTGGCTGATGTCAGATTCATTGTTCATGTGACCCTGCAGCTGTTCACAGGTCACAGTGGTCATTGTCTTCAAGGGGTTTTCTCGCTACAAAGACGAGCTTTCATCATGAAGGGAAGAGTAAATGAAGACTTTTTCTAAATATATTGGTCGATAGCTTTTACTTTAGTCATGAGATAAGAGACATTGTATGTGCTCTGAGTGCACATTGGTTTCTATGGTAACCTGCATTCCAGAACATATATTCTTTTATCTGATTGAGCAGGGAGTGACATCAGCCCGTGGAGAAACTAGTTATCTCTAACAAGATTACAGCTAAGCCAAGTCCTCGCAGCACATGTACCTTGTGTTTACTGAAGAGATAACATCTGCTGCTTTTGTCAGTGTAATAGCTCAGCTACTTACAGAGATGATATGATTATCACTGCTATAGAACCACTCACAACCCGGGGAGACAGTGAGTGTAAAGCTGCTTATGACTCAATAACAAAACCATTTTAAATGTTGAGAGGCTTTTTCCACTAATCTGACTTTAAACAGAGCTAGTCTAAAAATTGTCCGTAGTGTCGGGATTCTGCCCCAGGTCTGTGTATAACTAGGATAGTGATGTAAGGGTCAGGGGTCCAGTGCCAGGAAACCCTACAGGTGGTTGACTGTCATGTGACCTCACAAATAACTGGAAAAACCCTTTCAAGGTGTCTTCCTGATTGGATAGTTCTCACCAGTCAGAATGGTTTCTTGTCACTATGCGGATCACATGTCGCCTGCTGGGCTCGCCAGTGATCAGAGGGGACAGCACAGGAGGAATGATCTATTCGGGTCCATTCAGATCAATGGGCTGTCTGTGCCCTCAAGAGCGGGAGATCTTAACACAGGATCCTCCTCGAATATCTTCTTTAAAGCGGTCATTTGGGGATGATGGCAATTAAAAGAGAAAAAAAAGTTGCCTTTTTAAAGCCCCTTGTCCCTGCAGCACTGGTCCCGGTGATCCCGGCCAATGATGTCATATTCATGTGACCCTGCAGCTATTCACAGGCCTCAGTGGTCATGTCCAGGATATGTCCTGTCACCACCGAGCCGTGGCTTCAGTTGCAGCCTCAACAGCGGGAGCGACTGTGGCGCTGCAATGAGGGGGTTCAAAACGTAGGGTTGTTTTTTTTTACTGTTCTATATCATCTCCAACAACTGACAAAGAGTTTTCCGAATCGTATGACCTCTTTAATAGGGTTTATGATAATGAGTTAGTCATGTGTGTGTCATCCTGTCATGTAAATGATTGTTATAAACGCTTCCTTCTGCTATATGATGCATAGCTCTCCCTAAACATTAGTGCTTACGCTTTACTGTGTACTTCTACTGTCCTCCCCTGTCCTGTGTCTTGAGGATTGTGCCTGTTGATACACATGTGAACGTCGGCAGCTATAAGATCTGTGTCATGCCTGGGTCCGGAGAGACTCTGAGGCTATGTCCACACTGCACAGGATTACGATCGTATCTCCGGCGCTTTTCGTTCTTTAAAAGCGCCGGAGATACGATCGTCAGTGCGGTCCCATAGAACGGCAATAGAAAAGACGAGTTGCTGTCTACACAGCTCGTCTTTTCTCTGCCCGTCTTTCGGCAGCGGCGTATTATACAACCTGTTGTATAATACGCCGGTGCTTCTCGTCTTCTTGACGTCTTCCCATACAATGCCATTGTATGGGGGGCGTCGGGAAAACGAGAAGCGGCCGCGGCTTTTGCATAAAGCGTGACAAAAGCCGCGGTCCTGCATCAGAGAGAGAACGGCCGCTTTTGGGGCCGTTTTTTTCTCTGATGCAGTGTAGACATAGCCTTAATGGGTAAAATCTATCAGACGTGATGATTGGGTGAATCCATAGGTGTGGATAGAATGTAAAGCATGTTACAGCAGCAGGCAAAAGGCCTCGGGGAAAACCTCTGCCAAGTGTGGACCTTAAAGGGGTTTTCCATGTTGAGTAAATATGGTCTTCAGCTCAATAATGAAACAAAAGAATGTATTCTAGACTCTGCACTCGCTGCCACTCTTCTGCTTACATCTGGCTTGTGACCATTACATTGGTCGTGTGCCGCACATGAGCAGTGATGTCAAGGCAGTGACACCTGACTGTTGTAGTGGTGACGAGCCGGATGCAAGTAGAGGCACTGGACACTGGCGGCTGCGCTTGAGCTGCGGGGTGGGTGTATACATTTTTTTTTTATTGAAAATGGGCAAGCTTTCGTAAAGTGTTTGAATTGCTTCCCAACAACCATGTAAGTGTCACAGTACACGTATTAGGCTATAAGCTTATTGTTGTGCATTCTCCAACCTCATCCCGCAGTATTTTATTTCGTTTTCTTTGCTCCTGTCCTGAATGTCTATCTCACGTGCCTCTTGCAGTATTCTTCAGTGCTGTGGGCAGAGTTGAAGGCCATAGTAACTGCAGTAAAGTGCTCAGCAGCGATTCCTTCTTGGCATGCTACCAATAGCAGCATTGGGGAACACGGCAATAGGGGGATAGGGCAGAAACCACTGAACGAAAGACATGGCGGGAGCCGGCCTGAGAAAGCTGATACAAATAAGTCTATTGGGTCTGATTGTATTAGCAGGAAGCATTTGAGCCCCATTTGGAATAAGTTGGGGTCGTAGGCGGGGGGGGCGGGCGTCCCTGCAGGCGGGGGTCGGGCGTCCCTGCAGGCGGGGGGGCGGGCGTCCCTGCAGGCGGGGGGGCGGGCGTCCCTGCAGGCGGGGGGGCGGGCGTCCCTGCAGGCGGGGGGGCGGGCGTCCCTGCAGGCGGGGGTCGGGCGTCCCTGCAGGCGGGGGTCGGGCGTCCCTGCAGGCGGGGGGCATCGTTGTGCCCTGACCTCACTATATTGGAGGAGTGAATATCTGGAATTCTTATAAGTCCCCCAGGAAGTTTCTGTGTTTTGCAGTGTTGTGTAACCGGACCTGCTGCTGCTGCTGCTGCTAATACACTTGTTTGTTCTGGTCACACTTGCACATCCTAAAAGTATGTAGAGAGGGCAGAAGTACCTATCACTGCAGGACCTGTCTGCTCTGCTTGTTCTCGCCCCCTGCCCCACTAAGTTGGTGCCTACTTGAGATCCTATTGTTTTGCATGTTAATCCCTATGATGCTGCTGTGTCCATGGAAACTGTCCTTATTGCAGGATGTGTGGCTTCCAGCTTCCATGTAGCCTGTGTCCTCTCCCATGTGTGAGGATTAACACCCGAGAGGAAAGCATGACAGCTAGGATGTTACAACAGTTCTCAGAAGGTGTGTTTTTTTTTTTTTTTCTCGAGTTAAGGGTTTACTTCCTCTTGGGCCAACACCTTCAATGATGAGCTTTTGCGTGTGAGATTTTTATATCTTATTTGAACTATTACTTTGCCCTATGGTATCTCTGTGTGGCACTAAATGTCTCTGCTACTAATGGAGAATGCTTCTGTAATATGGCTCAGTATGGGGGGGGACATCATCTGCTTCTATATACATTTTTTTTGCTCTGTTGTATCTCAGAGACTGAGCCCCGATGTGAATAATGGCACAGTCTAAATTCCAGATGAACCCATCAATGAGGCAGATTTATCAATACCGCCAATCTCAGACAGTGTCAACTTAGGCTGGACAGTCTTACAATGCGCCTCATTTATCAGTGTTACTAAATCTGGCGCATGTAAGAACTGCCTGGTATAACTTTACACCTTTATTAGTTGGCTTTATGCAACTTATTGCGGCAAAATTCTATCGCAAAGCGTTTCATGTTAACCATGCTCCTGGCGTGGCAAAGAAGCAGCTAAAATGCAGAGTAAATGTGGTGCAAAGTACTTGGGACATTTTTTGCGCAAATTGTGTGGGAATTCTGGTGTAACTGCCTTAATAAATTTGCCCCAGTAATTTTTTTTTATTTTTTGGGGATTGTGGGAGATGTTGACCATGGTAGGATTTGAACCCAGGATGCCTGCTGCAAAGCTACAATGCTAGCCACTGAGCCACCTTGAATAAGACTGCGGCAGTATCTCCGCTACACAGGGCAAAACGGTGAAGGGTGTCCAGCACTAAACTAGCACTGCAGCTTCTTATTCAATAGAGCGGTGGGGGTCTGACCTGTGGGTAAGCCATAACTCTACAACATCAGAATACCCGCAAGTGGACTTTAAAGGGGTTTTGCCACAATCTCATTTCATACCTCCTGCATCCTGCTCTTCAGATCTGTGTGCTCAGAATGGGGGTGTGTGTGATTTGTTTGAATTGCAGATCATGTGACCCTGCAGGATTACATCACCAGGACTTTCCTCTCTCTAGTGAAAGAAAGGTCTGTTCATGTGAAGAGCCACATTGTAGCTCAGTGGTAAATTTTTGCTTTACGCACAAGGGTCCTTGGTTCAAATCCCTGCGGGAAAACTTAACCTGTGGATTTTTTTTCCTTTTTATCAATGCACAAACCTCATTGAGGTTTCTCTTTTTAATTTGCACTGTTTGACTTCTTACTAACTAGTCCAAAGGACAGGAGTAGAATGACAGCACCTGGGGTTTGAACACTCAGTAGCTGCCTGAGAGGAGAGGTGATGTCTGACCAGGACTGAGGAGCTCACAGCCCTGGTCGTATCCCCTGGAGATGAGCTGTAAACAATGGATCATTAAAGGAGCAGCTAAAACAAAAACGGTGCAGAATTTTTAATAATGATGAATGGTGAGAATGTTTATTTAATTGTAAAACTTCCCGCATCAATTTTATTTTGTGGCAAAACCCCTTTAAAGGGGTATTCCCTCAAAGTAACCGCGACATATCCTCCCCATTCATTTCTATGGGAGTTCCGAAGATAGCCAAGCACAGCCATGCTCAGCTATGTTCAGAACTTCTAAAGAAAGTGCTGCCCTCTTCATTCTGTAACTCGGTGGTTTGTAGCTATGTTTCAACAACGAAACGAAGATGGACCAGCCTCTCCAAAGTGGTTGAAATCTTTTATGCACGTCCAAAGATTTGGGACAGCGAGAATAGGAAGCAGCCAAAAATGTATTTAAGGTATAAAAATAAGAATTTATTACATGCTGATTAAAATCATTATAGAGCATAAGCACAAGGAGGGACAAAAATTGGCATCCTTAAAGAAACACATCGTTTCAGCACGTCCGTGCCCTTAGTCTAAACATAAACGGGTTTAAAAAAAGGAAGGGAACATGGAAAACGCTTTCGGACAGACCTCTGTCCTTGTCACTCGTAATATTAGCCTAAAAAAGGGGCTGTCCGAAAGGGTTTTGCCATTTTTCCTTTTCCTTTTTTTTATACCCTTATGTAAGCTAAAAGATTTCGCCCACTTTGGAGACGCTGGTCCATCTTCGTTTTTTTGTTGAAAAGCGATTGGTTTTTTCCCGTGGCCCAGCACGGTGCGCCCAAACGACTGCGTGTTTGCCTGGGACGTCCGACACAGACAAGCAATTTTGGGCTGAGCCATAAGTCTTTTCCTTTTGTTGTGTTTGGAGCTATGAGCCGAGCGGTTACATGGAGGCTCCTTTATAGAAAGCTCCTATTCATAATACAGTACAAGGCCCTGTTGGTTGTAGCTCATGTCAAAGCTTTCTCATCCTGCCCTTGGCATCTGTGATGCTGGTTTTTCCTTATGGGATGTAAATATAATCTACAGAACACTCACACATTAGATATGTGGGTTAACACGAGTGTAACAGTCCAGATATGGCACATCTTGCCAATAACACTAAATCACCCTACAATACATATGTATAATATAGGGCACCTTTTAAGGATCTGTTCACACCAGTTCGGTCCCTGATAGATCTCTAAGGTGCTAGTGTTCTGTATATTTAGCCTTTGTTTTTGGACAAGTCCTGATACACTTAGTTTTGGTGGACATTTTGATCAGGTGCTGTTGTTATTTGACTCTCATACTGTGTAAATATAGGATAATTACTGATGCTATCACTTGACTGGTTTAGGGCACTTGATGTTCTCTTTGTTTTCATGCTTGACCCTATGCCGTGGTGAACTTCCCTAAAATTGTTAGCTATGCAGTCATCTTAATTATGGAGCCATCATGTTCTTTACAATCCCGTCTACCCTAATGCCCGGTGACTTGTCACTGAGATATGTGGGCGTGGAGTCCAGTTATGGTATGCGCTATTGTCATAGTACTCTATGAGGTTCCTTGTGATGGGCACGTCCTGTCTGTTGCTTTTTACTTTATCCTTCAGAAGTTTCTTGATTGGCTGCTTGGTTATACTGCAGTAACCTGAGCCGGTGCTCCAGGCATCAGGAGATATTTCTTGGAACCGGGATTTGTTCATCCTCCAGTCACACATAATGAGCTGTGTTCAGCGGGGGATAGAAAACCGCAGCAGCTGCCCTAACAAGTGGAGCTGGGTCTTGTCACTGTGGCATTATAGGCATTTGGCAGCTGCTGAGACGTGTACACAGAGCTGCGACTGCTACCAGTTGCCAGGGCTCTTTTCCCCAATTGCTATGTCATGGTGTTACTGAGGGCTTAGCCGGCCCTGCTGTGATGATGATGTACCTGTAGAAACCCTCCAGCAAAGGTCTTGTGTGCTCGGGGATAGACCAGACTGTAGAGGGATGTGGAGACCATTAAGAAAAAAAACCTATGAAAGTCTCGGCTGTGCGATCCTGGGAGTTGAAGGGGTTGTCCACCCCTGATTTTTTTAACGTCCCATATGGTGCTAAGGCTGGAAAAAAACAACAACTTGCTTCTGAACTGCTTTTTGTCTCTAAGGCTCTGTCTACACTGTATGCAAAAATTATCCGATTTTCGGCGGTTTTAGGATTCTAAAACCGCTGAAAATCCGACTGTTTATAAAGCCCATAGACTTTAAGAGAAGAAAAAATGCCCTGGAGTCGACACAGGTTGTATTTTTTTCCGATTGGTTTCTGGCGCCGGCGGTTTTAGGAACACGTTGTAAAAGCCACCGGCGTCTGGCATCTTTCCCTCTGTTTCCTGTACATTCAACTGTAGAGGCCGATGGGGAAAAAAGCTAAAACCGACTGCGTTTTTTTCGCAAAAGTGACAAAAACCGCGGCCGTGCATCGGACAAAAAGCCGTTGACTTTCTGACTGTTTTTGTCTGTGTGGCCCTCGCCTAACTCTAACCTCCTGCTTCATGAACTCATCCCTAAACAAACCGTTCACACTGATAAATGTACAAGCAGATGTGCCAGCATGGCGCTATTGGCTGTGCTCCTGTCGGAGGCCAGAATCCGATTTTTCAAAGCAGGGGCCTGCTGATATGGTTCAGGATAGGAATTGGTAACAGACAGAGAGCCTGAATCCTTTGGCCCTTAAAGGGAATGCATAACTTGTATCATTATGTTAAACCCTTTTTTTTCTGCCCTTATCTCTATCAATAATTTGTGTTTTTCTTAATCCTGATATCCTGCAGTCTTCACTTAAGCCACTAGTCCTAATAATAGTTACACTTCCTGTTCTGTAGAGAGAACTTTTCAGCAGTTTCCTCATTAACAGCACAGGCAGGATTACACTGAAAGGTGACACCAATGTGTATAGATAACACAGGATCCACCAGTCACAATAGGAAGTAGTCACAGCTCCCCATCCCTGCACACTGACTTCTGTCCAGGTCACAGAGCCTAGAAAACTCTCCTATAGAAGTCAATGGGTCAGCCCCTGTACTATGTCCATGAAGCTACTGTAAAGCATCTCTCTCAATGCTTTTAGAAGCAGCTGAGGCAAGATGACTGCTCCCATAATCATATACAGAAATAAGAAAATACGACGAAGAAGAAAGGAATATGTATCAGTATCTTGTTTTAATTAGCGAACAAAAAAAATTGGCGACAGGTTCCCTTTAAGTTACTGATGTGTAAAAGTGCCTAGGGCGGCAGTTCTACAAAGTGAACTTGGCACTATGTGGGTAAGGGCCCGTCTACACGGCACTGGTTTTCAGTCGGATTCTCAGACGGTTTTCGTATTTGAAAACGGACTGTCGACCATCTGCATAGACTTCAATAGAAAATCCGCTCGGTAGTCTACACTGAAAGGAATTTCTGCCGGACGGATTTTTACACCGCTTCCGCTCGGTTTTCAGTTGGAAGACGTGCATTTCAATGGTTGAGGGGGACGGGCGAATCTGCAAACTGCGGAACAGAACCGTCACCCAAAACCATGCAAAAAAACCGACAAAATTCCGTCTGGATTCTTTGGTATAGTGTTTTTAGCACCCAATTTGTATGCAATGTACTGTCGTCAAATCGGACAGGTCTGCTTGTAGTCTGCAAGTTTTATTTAGTTCAATATGATCTTATAGTTCTAATAGTGAGTATGGTTACACTTGGAGGGGTGGTCCCACTATGCAGTTTTATGGCATTCCGACTGGATATATGTCATCAAAGACTTGTAAGTGCAGGTCCCACCTCTGGGACTTTCCCCTATCTTGGAAACAAGACCCTGAAAGTGTTGGCTCAGAATGAAGATCCATAACACTTGCACATAACTCTCCATTCTGTTCTATGGGAGTTCTGAACACAGCGCTCTCCTGTACCCAGAACTCCCAAAGAACAGAAGATTCGTGTGCAATGTGCTCTTCATTCTGAGCTGACACTCTTGAGGGGCCCATTCCTGAGACCGGTGTGGGTCCCAGAGGTGAGACCTGCATCAGACCTTGATGGCATATCCCAATGTATATCAGTCTATGGTGGGAGCGTCCCCTTAAGTGCCTAATATCAGGCTCTATAAAGAAAGTACTCCCTGCTGTGTGGAGATGCTGCAGATCTTACATGGTCTCAGTCAATGCTATAGTGTTTTTTTTTTTTTTTTAACTTTTTTGCTTAAGCAGTTTTGATCAAAAATGTGAACTAAGAACCTCAAAAAAATTTTTCATGTAATCTAAGTAGCAGAAATCCTTTTCCAAAATGTCATGTTCGTTTTTGATAGTTGTTTAGCGCTAGTAGCGTGCTGCTAATATTGGATTGTGCTGGTGCCAGTTGCCTCATACAAGAGGAAAAATTCCTTCTCTATCTCCACACACTAATAACCATAACCTTTTGAGATTTTTCAAGAAAGGCATCTAAGCCCTTCTTAAACTTGGTCGGTGAATCCACCGTCGCCACCTCTCGTGGGAATGCGTTCCATAGACTTGCCGCTCTTCGGGTATGTTTACACAGTTTAATTGCGGGCCTTTGCGCTGCAATGCGCCTGAAGTACGGCCCACGATTATGGTGACATCATAGCACTCAATTAGTGCTCTGATTTTACAGCGTATTCCCCGACGTGTATTGCGGGAAAAAGAGGTGATGTCACTTCTTCCCGGCGCTTACTTGAGTGAATGGGTCCGGCACAGAGCGGCAAGTGGTACGCGCTGCTATACGCCTGCAATAAGCCATGTGAATTCACATGACTAGTAATGAGGTTTGTGCATTGAGAAAGAGGGAAAAAAATCCACAGGTTAAGTTCCTGCAGGGATTTGAACCTAGGACCCTTGTGCTGTAAAACAAAATTACAACTCTATACATAAACAGACCTTCACTAGAGAGGAAAGGCCTGCTGGGTCACATGATCTGCAATTCAAACAAATCACACACGCCCCCTTCTGAGCACACAGCTGGATGCAGGAAGTATGAAATGAGATTGTGGCAAAACCCCTTTAAGCCTTAATATGCCCCTTTATTTTGCTGTGGTTTTGGCCTCTGCAATAGTGGCTAGCATGTGTGAATGGATTCATTTGGAGAAAGTAATTACTTTGTACACGTGTGCTATTGGTGTTGGGTAAACTTCGGAATACTTGGGTCCCTGAGGTAATCAGTGCAAGAAATGTGTGTGGGAGCCCCTCACAAGCTTCACATGTGGTACTTTGACTGTTTGTATAAATGTAATAAAAGGGACATCGTGATGGAACAAATATTTTATCACTGTAATTGTAAGCAAGTTATTAGCCAGGTTTGGCCTTATTTCAGAACTGAAAGTAGGGCATGGACATTGCAGTGTGTGGCAAGCTATTGCCTCCACAAATCACCATGGTTTAGATCTGTTCTGAGTGTACTAATAAGTCTGTCCACATTTCTGGTTTCAGTTGTTGCATGGTGAATGAACATGGCGCAGGAAACCAACCATAACCAGGCTCCTCTACTTTGTTCTAATGGTTGCGGCTTCTATGGTAATCCACGCACCAATGGCCTCTGCTCCATCTGCTACAAAGAATATCTACAGAGACAGAACAGCAGCAGCAATGGCAGAAATAGTCCTCCAGGTAATGCTGTGTGAACTAGTTCCTTCTACCTGTGTAGTATATAGGACTGTCCTTCACCAATATGTATTTTGTTCCTTGTTCAGTGGTATCGGTGGGAAGTGGGGTGGAGGCTTCCACTCCACAACATGTAGTCAGTTCAAAGGTGGATGAACCTGCAGAGTCTGTGGCCCCAGAGACACAAGCCAGGTAAGTCAATCTCCAAGATGGAACATGTGCGATTTTACGCTGCAATCAAATCAAAGAAAAGCCTCCGTTTCCCACCAAATGTTATGTTCATGACATTCCTGTATTCTGGTTAGGGGACTGCACCCTCTGGATTTACAGGATCCTGCTTCTTAGAAGAGGCAGCATCTAAAGGTCTTGATTGACACATCTGGGAGGATTGCAAGAGAAGAAAAGCGAGCAAGGTGCTCAGACATACAAAGCATGTGAATTAAAGTGCATATATCAGTCCGATCACTTGTTAAGTAGACTTTGTTAAAGGGTTTTTTTACATGAGCACCCTCCAGCACTGCAGGTCGGCTCGTAGCGAGCAGACTCGGCTATATTCTACAAGCAAAAGCACATGATTTGGTGCGGACTTTCCTGTAGATTCTTGCGTGCGCACAAACCCTTAAAAGGGTTTTGCCAAGATGTGAGGTTCTTACCTATTGTCTGCTCAGAAGAGAAGATAAACATAGGATGCAGCGTCACGGGAGAAGGGGATGAGAGAGAGCTGAGCACAGAGCCAGTAAGCAGGGATCGTGTACAATGTTTACTCAAATAATCACATTACAACCAGTGGATTTTCTATATAAAAGAAAAAGGTCTTTCTCCACAGTCCGTTGCAAGCTGGTTCATGTTCCCTGTCATCAGATTAGAAGTGCAAACATGCAAGTGGGGCCAGGTCAGCTCCTGTCAGCTCCTGGTCCTGTCTAATGTAAACTGTCAGGAAACTAAGGGGGACTGAGCAATGCTGTATCTCTGAGGCTTCACTTTTTTTAATGACATATATTTAGAAAAGTGATTACCCATTTTGGAGGATCCCACGTCAACATTGCATCTGGAAAAACCCCTTTAATGCCTTGAGTGTCGTGATCTCAAGTGTCCAGGAGGCAGCTCCTTTAAATTCAATGCCCAGAGCTTTGACTGACTGCTCCAGTCATCTCCTGGTTTCATGCTATAGCTACCACTTGGATCTGAGACTAGGGCCTGGGGAAGCGTTCAAGGTAGAGAGCTTTAAGCAACATGAAGGGGTTTTCTCTTGGGCACTTGGAATTGTGGGTGCTGGGAAATTAAAACTAGTTTTTTTTTTTTTTTCCCCTTTTTGGGAAATATCACACAAGGTATGTTTGTTTTTAAGCTGTTCCTGCTCTCTGCTTAGTGCGGTCAGCAGTTTTCAGAGGTCAGAACTTCTGACAGGTCCCCTTATTTAAATCACTGTGGGTCCAAACTTGGAATTTTTAAGTTTAGGCTAAGGATCTAAGTAATTCAAGAAAAAGTCACTTCTAAATGAACATTTTACCCAGTATTAGTGGAACATAGTCTTTGTAGCTCTGGCTGTTATGTTTTTGCATTCTTAGATGGCCTGCTGGCCACCTTGTTTCTGCAGACTCGTATCCTTACCATGCTTTTCTGTCTGACAGTTCTGTTCCCCAGCCAGAGTCTTCATCGTCCTCGCAAGTTGAAACGTCAGATGACAGAACTGCAGAATCAAAAGAGGCACAAGGTTAGTCATGAATTCGTTTTCATTGCCAAGTCTATTGTGTTCCTTGTTGGCACACACTATCCTGGGGATCTTGTATGTGTGAAAAACACTGTATACGCCAACAGCTGTCTAATATTGCCCTAAAAAGTTGGCGTGTATGTACTCATGCCTTCAAGTATTTTTGTGGATGAAGTTGCAATTTCTTCCCAATAGTGTATAAGTATTTATTTTGATATATGTATAATTTCATCCATCATGAAGTGCATCGCAGTCACAGGAAAATTAGGGGCACCTCTAAAATAGAGTAGAGGTCAGCAGGCTTTTGGAAAATATGTTCAATGCACATGGACAACCGTTTTAAAAACAAATCCTTGGCCGTTTTGACTTTACGGTCAATTTTGGGGGAGGTTAGAAATTTAATTTATGAAAATTGGGGTGTAGTGTTTGTTAGAAAACTGGGGGATGTACCTAAAACTAGCTATGGAAGGTGTTGCTATTGGATATTCCAGATTGCAGACTCTCAGAGAAGGGTTTCAGTTTTTCAAGCATAGAAAAGGGGGGAGTTCAGCGCAGTGTGTTGCAAGAAGGCTCAAGAAGGGGGAAGAGAAAACATAATGAAACAGAACAGACGTTAGACAGTGATAATGGTAAGTGATTATTTGCTTTGGCGGGATTTTCTCATTGTTCATGGCAGAGACCTAATGAGGAGTCATTTTGCGTAATTATAATGTTGTTTTTCTGTAGCCGCAGCTTCAGACAGTGGGCAGAATTCTTCTGAAGAACAAGAACGCTCCCCACAAAAGGCCAAAGTCAAGAAGACAAACCGTTGCCACATGTGCCGCAAAAAGGTTGGACTCACAGGTCTGTATATGTATTGATTACCCCAAAACCATGTACAATTCATTGAGGCAAGCAAAATATCTACTTAAAACAGTACTGACCAAAATAATCCTAAAGTAACCAAGAGATATAACAATTAAAAATGTGAAAATGCATAAAATGTGCAAAAACATAAGGAGGTACCGGGAAGTGTAAAGGGGATATAACCCAGCTAAAATAAATGCAAATAACAATATAACACACACATTAGACTATGCCAGTGCCTCAAATATTATATTTTCTATAGAACAAATATGTCACCAACCCGACATAACCACAGTAGAAGATTCCCCGATGGGTAATTTGAAAACTACTTGTGCCACCACAGAAAAGCCCTACTGTCAGCGATGAAAATGATTATGCTCAACTCCGTTGGGTTGTCACATTGATGATATATCATTGCAGTTTGCCATCATGACATCAATGTCTGACTACTGTGACTCTTGACCATGCCCTGTCCACTCGGCTTCACTTGGAAGCTGCATGGTTTGCCAGCGACTGACAGTAGTTGTTTGGACCTCGTTGGTATTAGAAGGATTACTAGAACATAAGTATTTTCTGTGACAACCCCTTAAACGGAAATTTTTTTTTTTTTTAGTTCTGCGTTAAATATGTGTAGAACAAGGTCAATGAGTTCTGGGCAGACAGATGAATTTGTACAGTTTGTAAGTCCGTGTCCATACGACAAAGGACAAATTACTTGTAAGATCCCGAATCCTAAAACCGCGTTGTCCGAGCATCTGAACCGTATTTTACACAAGAAGAATTTTTAACTGTTTTCTAATTTTGCTGTGGTTTTAGGATTTAGTTTTTCAATTGTTTTTGCATCATAGAGCACTATTGTGTTTTTTGTTTTTTTTTTTTTTAACGTGAATCCGTGCCAAGAGACACCCAAAAAGCTTTCTGGTTGTTTTTCATTGCATCCCATTGACTTCATTAGTAATTTTCTGCTGTTTTTAGAGTGAAAGCTGACGGAAGAATGAACGTGTTTTAAGAAAAAAAAATATTTTTTTGAAATTCGACTTTAGAAAGTCCGCGTTGTGTTGACTACAACGTGGATTTTCTATTGAGATCTGTGGGGATAGTTTTACAGACTGTTTTGGACAGTTTTGAAAAGCCACGTCAGAAACTGACAGGAAACGCTTGTCGTGTAGAAGGACACTTAAACACATTTTAGCTTCCAGCCTTTTCATTAATAGCATCTTGGTTTTCGTAATGACTTTTACTTGGAGATGTATTATAAAGCCACTGTCAGCCATTGTTAATATGTGCACTTTTTTTCTGCCAGGTTTTGACTGCCGGTGTGGAAATATATTCTGTGGGACACATCGTTACTCTGACGTGCACAGTTGCTCCTATGACTATAAAGCCGATGCAGCTGAAAAGATCAGGAAAGAAAACCCTGTTGTGGTCGGGGAGAAGATCCAGAAAATTTGAAAGTGAGCTTCGGTCTGTGTCCTGGATGACACCTGCATTGCGGTGTGGACTGTTGTGGGAATAATAAATCATACAACCCACCTTTATCACCTTGACTCTGCATCCAGGGATACAGTTCCATCTGTATCATCTTACTACTTTTGTCCCCCTTTTTCTTATTACAGCTTTCCTGAATCCTTACAGTTGAAACCAGGATAAACCACATAAAAAAACCCACAAAACTTTAAAAACTCTTGAAACGGTCTCCAGGTTTTTCCATACCGTGCACATCTGTTTGAGGGAGAGAGGATGTGATGGAGTGCAATGTACTCTCTGGATGTGGCTTGTTGTTACATCTGTATGATCGGACTCCTGACTCTTTATCCCAGTGTATTCATCCCAGAACTAAACGGATCAACGTTTTATTGGACCAGTTTAATCATTTTTGCTTGAGCTCTGGCAAAGGCCCTTTTTCAACAGAGGAGCGGTTTTATTTTATTTCTTTTCCTGCATCATATTGTGTGATTGAGTGAGTGATTTAAAAAATCTTAATTCTAGAAGAAAAAACGTATGCATTTTAGTGTTGGAATCTATTTTTAATTTTTTTTCCTCCCCAGCAGGTCCTGCATGTGTATGCTCAGAGAACAGCCTGTACTGGTGGTTTTGGGTAGTGACGCCATGCCTGTTTATAGGCAGTGCTAGTCGTGAACAGGGAGGGGGCTCCATTACAAGTCTCAAAGGCTGGTGCCACAAACTGAGCATTTATTTCAAAGGCCTTCCGTTTGCTTCTGGCCGTTAAACATTATAAATTTAAAATATTTTTGTTTCTTTTTTATAGTAGATATAATCAAACGCGTGAGCGCTGGCCACATATCGGCCTCTCACCAAAGGTTTTATGTTTATGTCCGTATGATTTAAATAAAATATAAAAGCTTGTGTCTTGTTTTAGTTCTCCTACATACCTCACTCCTGTGAAGTCTCCTCGGAAACTTCCTGGTTTATAACTTGCTCAGACATCCTGTGCTCCAAGAGGGTGACGCATAAGATTTTAGGAAAAAAAGTATATGTAATTTCCGGAAACGCCACCGCTTTGGCTGTGTGTTATTTCAAGAGTGTGAGCTGCAGAACCAGACGCAGGCTAGGATGCTGTTGGTAAGGAAGGGAGCGTACCTCATGTAAGGCCACAATAATAGGGTAATGAAAAATATTGCACAGTTAATGTGACCTTCAGACTTAAAATAAAAATATCACTGTAGATTCTGAATCTATAGTTTAAAAGGGTTGCCCGTGTGGCTTTTTTTAAATAAATATTTTAAAGGGGTTGTCTCACTATATTGATTCATCTTAACTTAGTCCTGTTTTCTTGGTTTCATTTTGAATTCAGGGACGTGTTTACTGGCTTCTACTAGGCTGCAGTAGAAGCCAGGTCTGTAGCTCTAGTAATCAGTGCTGACAGCCTATCGGGAGAGATCAAACAGGTCTGTAGCTATAGCAACTGGTGCTGACAGTCTATCGGGAGAGATCAAACAGGGCTGTAGCTATAGCGACCTGAGGAGCTGATGCAGCCAATACAAGAGGGGATATCTAGGAATAGGTAGGACATATATTGCAAAGTGACTTTTTTTTTTTGCAAGATTTTTAACATAAAAAGCAATCCTTGTAGTGAGACAACCCATTTAGGTTCTAATGGTGCAGCAGTACTAAAATTAACAAAAGAAAAAAATTAGCCGATTGCCTCAGTTCACCCTTCCCTCCATCCAGGGCTGCTGCCATCTGCCTCATGGGTCACATGAGCTTTTCTGACATCTCCATGCTGAAATGGAAGTCTCCAAACAGTGATTTTAGGCAATCCACATCACTACTGCACCCAGTAAGTAACGTTCCAGCTGCCAGAAAGTGAAAGGTAGACCGGGGCAGACAGTGGACAGTAGCAGCCCTGGAACGGAGGTGAGGACAGAGGTATTCATTTTGTTTTAGTAGTGTAGCACATCAAAAAAACAAGGGCAGCCAGTTTAACATACTTGATGCCTTTGTGATGTTTCTGGTAAAGTTGTCCCCAGTTTCCTCTCACACTGTACTTGGGTAATCTCAGACCCTGTCTTCACTGTTGGAGGGATCAAACTTGATGTCAGTACTGTGTCCACCCTGTATCCTCCCTTGTAGGTCCCTCACAGTAGAAGCTGCATAGCCAGTGGCAGCAGCATTTACAGAAGAGGAAGACCTTGCCATGGACATGAAGAGCAAGGACCTGAACGTAAGCACAAGAGACCTGGTGGATACTGGGAGGACACAGTGACATTATATGGGCTATTCCATCCAAGAGAAGGGGAGTTGTCTCCCGAAGCATACTGTACCTAGGGTAGATTGAGAAGCGGGAGGTGATTTTGCATAAATGAGGAAGGATCTGAGACTGAAATGAACCATGCTAGACCTAATAAAAATGAGGGCAATGGGTACATTTAAAGGGGGTTGTTTCGCAAGGATATGCCATCAATGTCTTATAGGTGCTGGCCCCACCTATCTCCTAAACAAGCCTGACATGAATGGAAACTTCAATCACAGCCAAACATAGCTGCTTGGCTAAACACAGGACTCCCATTCAAGTCTATCGGAGAGTCCTGACCACCTCGCCATTCAGAATGGAGAGGTTTAAGGGCTCGTTTAGAAGATAGGTGGGACCAGCACCTATCAGCCATATCCTAGTGATATGCCATCAATGTGTATAGTGACCCAACCCCTTTAAGTATAGATTCTGCATTTATGGTGAACTGCAGGTTCACTTAACTTTTTATATGTAGATATCTAATTTTTAAAAAAAAATTCAGATCTTTCTATCTGCTCTTGTTTAAAATGTAGCTGTTATTTATCTAAAAATGCAATAGTTTTGTGAGTGGATGGTGTATCCCTGTCAAGTCACATTTATCTGCAGATCCGCTATGTATGTTTGTTAAAACCAGATGAGTGAATGAAAACGTTTGGTGGAAACTGACCATTTTTAAGAGTATTTCCTTCTGATTAAAATTGGACACAATAACATATCAGTTTTTGTTTATAGTACCACTGTTTCTATAAAACGTTGTATGCAATATATTTTTTTGAAGACTTTCCACAGTCAAGTGAATTAGACTGAGCTGCACTACCCGACCATGCTGAATAGTAAATAGTGGTGCTGTTTCAGGAGAAAATATAATGTCTAATCCCTGGCAATGCATTTCCTTTAACATACACTTATAACACATTAATTGTTATTTAGAAGCACAGATTCCGTCCGAAAACCGGACGGAAGAATGTGATTACACAATGTTTTGCGGCCGGACCGCCGGCAACAAAACCACCGGACGGAAAACCCGTGCAGTGGGGACTGCTGCATGGGTTTTCCATAGAGCACCATTGTGCTCATTTTCGGCCGGTTTTTCAGGCGGTCTGAAAAACCGCAAACCGGCCGAAAACCCGTTCTGTGGGGACACTTCCCTATTCCTAAATGGAGGTTTCAGGGGCCCAAAGGTTGGGGCCTGCAACTATTGATACAACATGCTATACAGGTCTGGGATGAAAAACACCTGTAAGTGATTTTGCAGTCACCTTTTCTCAATCAATATCATCACAGAACTAGAAAAAAAGAGAGATTATGTATAAGAAAGGGGTACACCTTATAAAGTGATGGTATAGCGCTGGGATCTGCCACTAGTTTCTGATGGGTGGCGGTATGTCTTTTCAGCCACTTTCAAAACAGTTCTAAAAAGTACAGGGGTTGCAATGTTGGTAAAGCCCTGCAGGCCCTTCAGCATTTGACACATCTACGCCTTTGCAGCTGGGCGACAGGACAGACCTAGAGATTGTCCCTGGTGGCTTAGGCCAGTAGGCAGGTTCACAGTCACATCCCTATAGGAGTTGCACGTGAATGGATTAATATCCGCTTCTCTGGTGGTCAAGAACAGTTGAAAGGTTGTCAGCTTCCTTGCTATCCAGTGGGCTCTCTGCTTTTCCAGGCCTTAGTATGTTCCCTGTATCAGGAAACAGAGAAATTACAGAGAGGAATAGAGATGATCTCGTTTATCCAGCAGAGTTCTTTATTATCTGCTTACTTGCTAAAAGTGGAGTCAGAGTGGCTGCTGGAGGACAGATTTTTTTTTTTTTTTTATGATTGAGGGAGTTTTAAGGGTATGTTCACATGGCGTATTGAGTCCGTGTGAACATATGCTTTTAGATATGTGTTTGAATCTGTCTGTCAGACCCTAAACTGACCCAAACACATATCTAATAATGTGCAATGTGATTTACATTGCTTTTACTATGAAACGCGCATCAGCGTTCACACGCGTGATCGCCGATGTGTCTCACTGCGTCTTTCAGATGTGTTCTAAGAATTGACATGTCAATTCTTTCTCTGAAAGATGCAGCAGGAGCCCTAATTTAAACCATAGGGTGCGATCCTGCTGCATCCAAATATGCAGCTGCGTGTTGGATCTGATCGACGCTTCGTTTTTGGATACGGTTTTCGGGCCCAAAATCGGTTCCAAAAACGCAGTGTGCATAGCCCCTAAAGCTTCATTGGTGTGTGCCTTTGCGGCTTACCATAAAAACTGTATGGAATCCTATGCATTCAAATGGAACCTATTATGTCCTTTATGTTGCCCTCATTGAGGCAAGCATAAGGTAGTCACAGACTTGCTGTTTATAGCAGGGTGTTACTTATGCCATTAGAGGGGTTGTCAATGTCATAAGAAAATCTAATGGGCAGCTCCTGGGCCTCAATAAGGCAAAAAAAATACAAAACAACAACTTACAGTGGCCTTCCTCCGGTCCCAGTGCTGCACCTTTCTGGTCTTCTGTTTTCATTTGTGTACTTCCAAATGGGGACGTCACCCCTGCAGCTGCTGATTGGCTGCAGTGGTCACAAGCCAGTCCTTTACAACTCCAAACTGTGATGTAAGTAGAGGCATGTGACAGCTTCTCCTTTTGGAAGTACACAAAGAGAAACTAAAGACCGGAGAGGCGCAGCACGAAGGTAAGTATAATTTATATTTTTCATTTTAATGCTAGGTGCTGTCTGTTTAGCTTTTTTTACGAAGTGGACAACCCCTTTTAAGAATGGTGTTTCAGAGAACTTTGGTTGTTGTCTCTGTATTGTGCAGCTGGCACTAGCAAAGATGAGCCCATGTTATTCATGAGCAGCCTCTTTCCTCACCCACCTGGGTTTGATTGAGCGTTTTCTACTTCTTCCCAGTAAGGGTATGTTCATATAGCGTAGTTGCGCCAAAGTGCGCCCCGCAAATACGGTAAAATCCATTACACGACTCGCATTCACTGACTGCTGCATGAAATTGTCGTTCAGATAGTAATGATTTTACAATCGTATTCTCGATCGAAAAAGAAACGACCGATCACTAAAGTGCCAATAGGGATATGTATAGGAGGAAAAGCTGCCTCGGGCCATTGTGCGTTGAAAGTACGTGCTTGAAAGTGTGTACTTCCAACAGTGCTAAGAAAGGCATGGCGCAATATGCCGTGTGAACATACCCTTAGGCGTGACGCTATACGCCGTGTGAACATACCCTTAGATGTGCACGATATGCAGTGTGAACATACCCTTAGGCGTGACGCTGTGGGAACATACCCTTAGGCGTGGCGCAAGATGCCGTGTGAACATACCCTTAGGCGTGACGCTATACGCCGTGTGAACATACCCTTAGGCGTGACGCTATACGCCGTGTGAACATACCCTTAGATGAGAACGATATTCAGAGTGAACTTAGGCGTGGCGCAATTGGCCGTGTGAACATACCCTTAGGCGTGGTGCAATACGCCATGTGAACATACTCTTAGATGTGGCACGATATGCTGTGTGAACATACCCTTAGGCGTGGCGCAATACGGCGTGTGAACATACCCTTAGATGTGGCGCAATACGTCGTGTGAACTGCCCTATTCGGTAGAAAACTGACGATCATTGATGGGTGGATAGGATGAAGCGCGATGGCTGATCACTGTTTGGAGGAGAATGAAAGTTCTCTGAAGCACCGTTCCTTAGTAGCATAAGTGATACTGCTGTGAACAGCGGTTATGTCACGGTCTTCTGTTTGCCTCCGTGAGGGTAGCACAAGAAACCTGACAGGTTCCCTTTAATGCCAGAACCAAGATGGCATCCTGTCCTGTGAAAGCAAGGAAGCCTTTATTTCCATAATGAAGCTGTATTATGCCTGTGTAATGACAGTCTTCACATAAGAGACCATGTCTAAAATTGAGTAAATGAAGGAGTCTGACATCCTCTTATTCATCTAATAGTTCATTAAGGATAAGCACTTCTTATGGCCGAGAATGATCCAGTAGTAAATGTGGGGAATTGCAGCACACTATAGCTATATATAAATATATAGCAGTACACTACAGTTGCTGTGTATTCTGCAGGTGTACACTTGCCCCAGACTATCCAATCACAAGCTGTTTGGTATTTAAAAAAAAAAAAAAAAATCTTTCTTTTTCTAGATACTACTCTTGGGCTGTGCCTGGTATTGCCGCTCAGTCACCGCAGGAGTGGAAGAGTAGACCGCCTTCTAATCCTGGGGTCGCCCTTTTGAAGGAGTAGCGACCTTGTATATTCTAGCACACAATTTTCAGAAAGTAACTCCTTCCATATCATCTCTGCTCCCTCCTCGCCCCAGTCTTTCCTTGGCCTCTTTCAGCAGCAGTATTTTGACAGAGTCTATTACAGAGTGCGACAATTTTATTTGTTCAAAATGTTAAGGGCTATTTCTTACTTTTCTACAACTCTGAACAGACTCTGTATAATGTGGAAGGCGCCCGAGGAGCAGCGGTGCATAAACTCTGCAGGTTTATTAGGAGATCACTCTTGAAAAGTGATTCCATTCATTGTAAGCAAAGTACTAGATATGCATTTTTTTTTCACTTTGATGAATAAGTTGGTTGTCCAGGATTCTTAATTTATGGCCTTTCCTTAGTGGCAGGATTACCGAATTACAGTGCCATACATACACGCATGTTTGTGCCTGGTACTACAGCTCGGCATATTTATGTTAGTACGGCTGAGCCATAGTACCAGGCACTTCCCTATATAGAGCGCTCAAGAGAGGTCCTTTACTCTGAAAGGTTTTAGAGGGGTGGAGAAGGAGAGGGATCAGATGTCACCAGTCCTCTAGTCATGGTTTTTCTGACCTCCACAACCTCTCTTTAAAGTGGCTCTAAATCATATATCCTATGCTATATATTGACAAATTAACTTTATATCATGATTTCTTTAGAAAAAATGTTTTTGTATATTAACAACACTTTTGCTGTTAATGCTTACTGAATTAAGGTAGTGTATTGTCACTTTTCATCCACAGATGTTTTCCTTAGTTGTCACCATCATGTGTTTTATGGTTCTGTGATATGGAATAAAAGTAAAAATGTACATACATTTTAATTTTATTTTCCTCTAGTCTTCAAGGAACACCAACAAGTCTGTTTAAATTAGGGCACGTTCACACAATATCTGCAGTGTACATTGGCGGTATAAGTTAGGATTTACTGATGGATGCCACTGTATAGGTTTAAAGTGATACCAACAGCTTATTAAGTTAATACGTTTATCTAATACCAATGTATACTGCCCTAACTGTGGTCACAAGGACACTCATTTGGCTTTCATTAGGTGAAAGGATGCTTTATGGATATGTTTAAGGTAGATGCCAGGAGCTTTTTTGCTGTATTTGTGAAATGTAAAATAAGGGTATGGTCACATGATGTATTGCGGCACGTACAGTACGCGCCGCAATACAGCGTTTGTCTCGGGAGCTTGCGCTGTTCAGTGAGCCCGCCTGCCCCATAGACATGCATTACTTGCGGCGCTTTCGCGCAAACAATACGTTTGTATTGTACAAGCGGGGAGAGGAGGCGTAATCCATAGTTCTTTGTGAGAACTATGGTTTACCGTAATTTCGGCACACATCTCGCCCTTACTAGAGCACAAATACATGGCGAAAAGCGAGCCAAAAGTATGCCATGTGAACATAGCCTAAGAATACCCCTTTAGTGCTTTTGTATTGCTGCCATGCTGCTGGTACACCACCTGTGCTTGTTTCTTATAATCATCAGCTGTACGCTTTTTAAAGGGGTGTTCCCACCATAGGCTTTGATGGCATATCAATAGGATATGCCGTTACAATCTGATAGGTGTGGGTCCCACCTCTTAAGAAAGTGTCGCCTCAGAATGGAGAGTCCATCGCCCTTGCACACGACTCTCTGTTCTGTTGTATGGGAGTTTCTAGTACAGGTGTGTGGTGTATTCCATTCCATAGAACAGGATGGAGAATCCTTCGTGACCGTGACCGACTCTCCATTCTGAGCCAACACTTTCAGGGCCAGTTCCTTTAATATGTGTGGATTTTAGAGGTGGGACCTGCACCTTTCAGACTTTCATTGCATATCCTATCGGAATGCCATCAGGATCTATGCTTGGAATACTATTTTAATGCTAGTTCCTTGGTATCAACATTCAAAAAAATGGAACATTACTTACTCAAAAACACTCCAATTCTTAGTGGCTTGTTCACAGCTCAATGTCTGAACTAAAATGAACCCAGAAGCTAGCAACTCTGGCATTTATGCTAACTGGGAAAAAGATCACAGATGCAGCTAGTTGCATGAGCAAGATGAAAAACTGCACACCAACTTAACACCTATTCACACCAGCATGCAGAAAAGCCGCAGTATAATGCATGGAGAGATTGCACAGATGCAAAGTTACCTATAAAACAACCACTCACACGACCTCAGCATGAGGGAGGTGGTTGCTGGTACTACAATTGCATATAATAAGGCAATACAAAAGTGTGATCTTTTTCCCAGTTAGCATAAATGCCAGAGTTGCTAGCTTCTGGGTTCATTTTAGTTCTGCCATTGAGCTGTGAACAAGCCCCTAAGAACCTAAGACTTGGAGTGTTTTTTTTAGTTCCTTAGTATCAAGACAGAAGAAAGTAAGGCTAGGTACAAACTACGTTTATGATGTCTGTTTAGCATGTATGCTGAGAAATCTCTCGACATACAAGCTAAACGTATCCATAGGATTAAACGACCCCTTTGGATTAAAATGTGTCATTTTGGCCTCCATTTGGCTGCTGTAAATCTGTATACTGAAGTCTACACTATGGCATTAAAAATGTACTAACATACAAGTGGCTTTTTTTTTTTTTTTTTGGATGCCACTATTTGGCTTCTGCCAGAGGTATCTACTTAGCGTACAGTGGGGGAAAAAAGTATTTAGTCAACCACCAATTGTGCAAGTTCTCCCACGTAACAAGATGAGAGAGGCCTGTAATTGACATCATAGGTAGACCTCAACTATAAGAGACAAAATGAGAAACAAATACAGAAAATCACATTGTCTGATTTGGAAAGAATTTATTTGCAAATTATGGTGGAAAATAATATTTGGTCAATAACAAAAGTTCTCTCAATACTTTGTTATATCCTTTGTGGCAATGACAGTGGTCAAACGTTTTCTGTAAGTCTTCACAAGGTTGGCACACACTGTTGCTGGTTTGTTGGCCCATTCCTCCAGGCAGATCTCCTCTAGAGCAGTGATGTTTTGGGGCTGTCGCTGAGCAACACGAACTTTCAACTTCCTCCAAAGGTTTTCTATGGGGTTGAGATCTGGAGACTGGCTAGGCCACTCCAGGACCTTTAAATGCGTCTTACAAAGCCACTCTTTCATTGCCCTGGTGGTGTTCTTGGGATCATTGTCATAATGAAAGACCCAGCCACATTTCATCTTCAATACCCTTGCTGATGGAAGGAGGTTTGCACTCAAATCTCACATACATGTTTCCCATTCATTTCTTTCATGTACACGGATCAGTTTGTCCTGGTCCCTTTGCAGAGAAACATCCCCCAAAGCAATGATGTTGCCCACCCCCATGGCTTCACATACTTATGGTGTTACTATGGGATTGCAACTCGGCATTCTCTCTCATCCAAACAAAACGATTTCCAGGGGTGGCGTAGTGTGGTAACTGATGGTAGCCTTTGTTTACAACAATGGATCCCCAGCTCCTCTGCATGGTCCATTCCAACTATGTCCCCCCATGTGGTTCTGGGGATTTCTCTCACCGTTTCTTGTGAATCATTTTGGAAAAAAAAAAAAAAAACCCATACGGTGAGATCATGCTGGAGCCCCAGATCGAGGGAGATATCATGTCCTAGTTATTTCTTCCATATCCTAATTATTGCATCCCACAGTTTTTATTTCTCACAACTAAGGGGCCGCTTTGCCTATTGCAGATTCAGTCTTCCCAGCCTGGTGCAGGGCTACAATTTTTGTTTCTGGTGGGGTCCTTTGAACAGCTCTTTTTGGTCTTCCAACCATAGTGGAGTTTTGGAAGTTGTGACTGTTTTTTGGGTTGTGGAACAAGTTGGTCTTTTATAACTGATAACAAGTTCAACACAGCTGCCATTACTCAGGTAATGAGTGGGAGGACAGAGGAAGCCTCTTAAAAAAGAAGTAACAGGTCCTTGAGAGCCAGAAATCTTGCTTGTTTGTAGGCGAACAAATACTTATTTTCCCACCATAATTTGCAAATAAATTTCCTTTTCAAATCAGACTATGTAGATTTTCTAGGATTTTGTAATTATCTCATTTTGTCTCTCAAAGTTGAGGTCTACCTATCATGACAATTAACAGCCTCTTCATCTTATTTAAGTGGGAGAACTATTCACACAATTGGTTGGCTGACGATACACTTTTTTCCCCACTGTATATAGCCTGGCTTGTACATTAAATGGAGGTCAGAAACATGTGTGTTCCTAGCTTTAGCAGACTAAGGCCTGGTTCACACGGCTTTAATTTGCCGGCCATAATTGGCTGGTCAAGCACGGATATTCGCTGGCCCCACAAGACACTCATTAATTCACTGCGCATACGCGCCGTAGATAATGTGCAATGTCGTATGCGAACTGTTGATAAACCGTAGTTACTGGGACAGATTGGAGCCGTACTGCAGCGCAAACACGGTGCGCAGTACGGCTCCAATCAGCGCCCAAATAAGCCGTGTGACCCCAATCCTTGGAATTGCTGTTGTCTGTCTCCCTGACTCCTGATAACATGCATGTGGTTGTCGGCGAAAGAGGAGAGAGAGCCACTGGCAGATACCTCTGGTAGAGGCGAATCTATTGGAAAAAAAACAGTCTGGATCTGATTGGATTTTAATGTGGATTTATTTCAGATTTTGGTGCAGATTTTTTCTACAATAACTTCAAAGGGAGAAGACAAAATCTACTGGAAAGGGTTATCTTAAGATTGTAGTGCAGATCGTCCCATCTCTCATTGAAGTCAATGTAGAAAAATCTGCTGTAAAATCCGCACCAAAATCCACAGCAGATCGGCCACATGTAATCATACCCTAAAATAATTTTGCCAATCACAAGAAAGCGATGGCACTTCCTTCTTACTTTTTCCATGTTTATCTCTTCTGGAAAACATGGTGATGGGTTCTCTTTAAAATAAAATGGGCCTACTAGTCATTTAGTATAACAAATGCAAGTGTCCAAGGTACTCTGCACACTACAGGCCTTATGTTTAAAAATGTTCTAACAGTTCAGCTTTATTTTCCAGAATAGCTTGTTCTGATTGGTTTGCTATGGGACCCAACAAGGACAGTCTTACTGCTAGACAGTTTTCATACATAAGGCCCTACATGTCCTTAAAGGGGTGTTTCCATCTCACACTTTGGTATATTGACAGGTTATGATCTGCCATCAAAGTGTGATAGATGCAGGTCCCACTTCTTCCGAGATAGGTAAGGGTATTATAGAAGCAAACAGCAACTATTCGACTTTGATGGCAACATATGACGGTGGCAACTAGGAACATCTAAACTGAGAGGGGAACACCCTTATAATAAATAATAATAATCTTTATTTATATACACCAACATATTCCGCCACACATTTACAATTTTAGAGGGTAGAAAACCGACAGAAATTAACACATTAAAAAGAACTTACAAATTGAGACAACAAGGTTTGATGGCCCCTGCTCCGTGAAGCTTACAAAATCTATTATTGTTATGGGTGAAACATACGTGTAAGGAAGTGCTCAGTTTACAATGGTCCTGCCATGTTACATAAAAATAGAAGGTGGTTTTAACATAAAAGTTTGTGGGTGAACCAGACCACCCAGACAGTACATCTAAATACAGATAAGTGCCCTGTGAGTGCCAAGTTGTTTGGGATGACAGATAGGTGGGTGAAAAGCAGTTGGGGTGTTTAGCAATGTAGGTATCTTGGATAGGCCATACTGAAAGATTGTATTTTCAGGGCCATCTTAAAACTGTGAGGGTTGTGATTGTGCCTGATCGCCCTCGGTAGGCATGTTCCAAGAATTGGTGCAGCACGTTGAAAAAAACTAAAATCTTTGTGCGAGACGACATGGGAAGGTTTCGGATAACTGAGACATTAATCTTAGAATCAATCAGCAGAGCGGAGTAGCACGGGTAGGGTGTAACAAAGATAAGAGAGGAAATTGTAAGGGGGAGGAAACTGAAAAATAAAAGGCAAATAAACATGCAGTCCCCTGATGATGAAACCGGGATTAGGGACTGTAATGTTTGTTCTTAAGTTGAATTTGTATGTAAGTCCGGAACAGGTTATATTTTATAAATTGTAATTCCCCAGCACAAATTTATATTTTTTTATTCTATTTTTGGGATAGTGCGGGGAAGGGTTTTTTACATTACCTTTAGCTGTCCTGGGCCCCTGTTAAGAGTTTCACCACATTTTCACCTCAATTTGCTGCTGTGGCCATGCGGGTTATAACTTGTCAATTCCACAGCTAATTATCCTGCTGTGGACACTTGTAACTAATCTACAATTTGCCAGCATGCTTCCATAAGTACCCTCTGTTTGTACTAGGAACAGATGTAAGTCGGAATGGTGTAAGTTGAGGACTGCCTGTATGCCGTTTTGTAATGACCTGTGATCCGCTCCTTTTTACTTCCTGTGCGGTCCAACGGCAGGGGCTTGTACTCCATTCATTCGCAATAGAATGTGAGACTTTGCTGTTGCAAAGAAGAGGAGTGGATCCTGAGGTGCTACAGAACGGCACCAGTAGGAGACCGGGATGTATGTATGCTTTTTTCACATTTTCCGCACCCTGGCCCCATTTAATGTTAATTTAAAAAAAAAAAAACCCTGGAACACCCCTTTAAGTTAATTAGTTATACAGGATAAGTTGCCTAGATGATGCACCCCATCTGATATTACTTGGTGCTCTGGAGCTCACAGATGTCCTATTCTTCAAAAATCCTGCAATATCATGTTCAGTGTATACAGGGCTAGCTGCAGAGCAGGAAAAGATGGAATATAAGGGTTCGATGTTTTCTGAACTTGTCCTGTAAAGTCCAGGTACATACAACAGTATCTGTATCCAACCCAGTGCACCCCCTGGACTGTGTTCAACAACAAAACTCATGCTTTTAGGGAATGGTAGCAGACGCAATGGTTGAGTTCCATGTGAACAATGCTTTTAAATTGCGAGTTGTTGTATCCATCTGTTGGGACCCAGGGGCGAACTAAGGAATCCTGGCCCCCCCATAGAGCAAACTTTGGATGGGGCCCCCTACCGCCCTCCTCGCCCGCTTTTCCCCCGACCACAAACATTTACCGGTAAAATGCATTTACTAGATAAAAAAGGGGACAAATCCTACCATAATTTTCACCTCTACTGCTACAAAACAAAACCCCTTATACAAAGACCAACAAACCAAAAACCCTTTCTATATAGGCCGTTTAAACCCCCCGAACAAGACCACAAATTACCATCATTAGTGACTGAATAATACCCCACACTTTTTTATTACTGGTCAGTCTACAAAGACCAATAGTACTGCCAAAAGGCCTTAGTGGTATATATATTGCACGGGTGCTCTACGACTGAAAATTTTTAACCCCCAAACGTGACCATATGTGGTATATCCAGTGTAACAGACCTGCTGACATATATGGATTACAGTGCAGTTACATCTTGTCACTCACAGGGGACTTTCCTTGAAAGTCGCTGACTTTTCCCCTTTTTCTGCTCCGGTCCAACCACCATGTGACTTTCCCGGCCACTTGTCCCGCAGATTTAGACACAAAAATATTGAATCCCAATTTTTTTTTAGCACCTACTTCCCCCCGCCCCCCCAGGCTCTAGGAATCCCTTTTTGGCAGGGAGGGTTTAGGTGCTATAGGGGCCCAATAGGCAGGCAGAGTTTAGGTAGCTTAGGGCCCCCTATGGAAGGCAGGCGGATATAGGGGCCCCCTTAGGTAGGAGGCAGGTTTTTTAAATAGCTATAGGGCCCTATAGGAAAACAGACAGGTTTTTGGTATCTATAAGGGCCAATATGTAGACCGCGGGCTTTGGGTAGTCTATAGAGGCCCTATATTAGGCAGGGGGGCTTTGAGTATCAAAGGGGCCCCATACAGCAGGAGGGGAGGGGGGGTTTGGGGTATCTAAGGGGGGCCCTAAGGCAACAGGGCTTAGGGGAGTCTATAGGGCGCATACAGGCCAAAAGGGCTTAGGTAGTCTATAGGTGCCCCATACAGGCAGGAGGGGTTAGGGTAGGCTATTCGGGTCCCATACAGGCAGGCAGGGCATATGTTGTCTATAGGGGCCCCATACAGACAGGCAGGGCTTAGGGTAGGCTATAGGGGCCTCATACAGGCAGGCAGGGCATATGGTAGTTTATAGGGGCTCCATACGGGCAGACAGGGCTTAGGGTAGTTTATAGGGGCCCCATACAGGGAACAGGGCTTTTGGGAGGCTAAATGCCCATACAGGGAGGGGAGGGCATACGGTTCTACAGGGGCCCCAAAAAAAAGGCGGGGGGTTTTTGGGGAGGGATAGGGGGCCCCCTACAGGGAGGCAGGGGTTAGGCAGGTTAAAGGGTCCCCCCTATAGACAGGCAGGGGGGGTTAGTGCAGTTTTATAGGCCCATCGGGAAGCAGGGAGGTTCATTAATGTTTTAAAAAAAAAAAAATCACTACCTACCCACCTCCCTTGCAGCTCACCAAAACGTCTGTCTCGGCGCGGGCGGACAGGGTTTAACACACGCCCACTCCAAAGTGGGCCGGCGCTTCTAGGCTTTAAAAGGCCCCACAGGGAATTAGCAGGCGGGGCACAGGCGGCTCCTCTCTGCTAAACCCGGGGGGGTTAACTGGTCTGAAGCTCGGGCCGGAGGGCCCGGCGTTTTAGAGGGAGGATTTCACGGGCCCCCCAGCTCCGCCCGCCGGGAGGAACTGGGAAAGTTTTTTGCGGGGGCGAGGAGCCGAACTACCAGGTAAATTCCCTAAGACCCGGGCCCCCATGGCAGCTGTACGTCTGCTACCCCCAAAAAGTTACCCCCTGGTTGGGCCCCAACGACCCAAAACGTATCTAATAAATAGCAATGTGATTTTCATTGCTTTTTTAAAATGAAAAAAACATCGGGGTTCACACATGCTCACGCGTCTTTTGGATCCTTCCATGAATTACGTCAATTCTTTTTAGAAAGAGCAGCAGGACCCTATTTTTAAACTAAGGGTGCCCTTTTCCATCCAACTGCAACCAAACAGCACTGCATGTTTTGGTGCATTTGCATCTGGTTTAAATCCCCATCGCCGCTGCCCTTTTTGGATCCGACATGGACCAAAAACCCCTGTGTGAAGGCCCTAAATAACAAGAAAGAGGGGGGGGTTTTTACTATAGAAGCTCCCCCCCTCAGGGTATTCATGTCTTAGGGACCAGTGCCGCCACTCACAACATGCAGTGCTCAGATGTGTTGTTATTGCTGGAGAACTAGGGAAGTGCTGGTGTGGGACTTGTGAGGTGAGGTTAGTGTAGGGTATTTTTTTTTTCCTCATGGAAATCTGCAACAAAATCTGCATGCACTTTCGTAGGAGGATTTCCCTTTGGATTTGCTGGCGCAATTTCTAGCAGCAGTTCTGTTATGTGGGCACCTTTCCTTAGGGGTATGTTCATACAGCCAATCACATCCAAAATCACTGTGTCAATTAGATCCAAAACGCATCCAACATGGAGCTGCGTATTTGGATGCATGTTGGCTACAGCAGGAGCGCACCCTATAGTGTTAAATAGGGCGTCTGCTGCGTCTTTCGGATCCTGAAAGATGCAAGTAAACATGCATTGGTGAATACTCGTCTGACCACCGATGCATGTTTTACATTAAAAGCAATGGAATTGTTAGATGTGTGTTTGGGTCCGAAACATGTATCTAAACATGCATCTATAAGCGTATGTGAACATGGATCCAAACACGCATCTATAAACGTATGTGAACATGGATTCCAAAAAACACGCATCTATAAACGTATGTGAACACAGATCCAAACACGCATCTATAAACGTATGTGAACACAGATCCAAACACGCATCGATAAACGTATGTGAACATAGATCCAAACATGCATCGATAAACGTATGTGAACATGGATCCAAACACGCATCTATAAACGTATTTGTGAACATGGATCCAAGCACGCATCTATAAACGATGTAAAACTTGGATCCAAACTCGCATCAAAAAAACGTATGTTGAACATAGATCAAACACGCTTTCTATAAACGTATGTGAACATGGATCCAAACACGCATCTATAAACGTATGTGAACATGGATCCAAGCACGCATCTATAAACGTATGTGAACATGGATCCAAACACGCATCTATAAACGTATGTGAACATAGATCCAAACACGCATCTATAAACGTATGTGAACATAGATCCAAACCCGCATCTATAAACGTATGTGAACATGGATCCAAACACGCATCTATAAACGTATGTGAACATGGATCCAAACCGCATCTTTTAAACGTATGTGAACATAGATCCAAAACAGCATCTATAAACGTATGTTAACATAGATCCAAACACGCATCTATAAACGTATGTGAACATGGATCCAAGCACGCATCTATAAACGTATGTGAATATGGATCCAAACATGCATCTATAAACGTATGTGAACATAGAGCCAAACACGCATCTATAAACGTATGTGAACATAGATCCAAACACGCATCGATAAGCGTATGTGAAAATAGATCCAAACAAGAATCTATAAACGTATGTGAAGATGGATCCAAACACGCATCTATAAACGTATGTGAACATAGATCCAAACACGCATCTATAAACGTATGTGAACATGGATCCAAACACGCATCTATAAACGTATGTGAACATGGATCCAAACACGCATCTATAAACGTATGTGAACATGGATCCAAACACGCATCTATTAAAGGTATGTGAACATGGATCCAACACGCATCTATAAACGTTGTGAACATGGGATCCAAAAAAGCACTATAAACGTATGTAAACATGGATCCAAACAGCATCTATAAACGAGTAAACATGGATCCAAACACGCATCTATAAACGTTGTGAACATGGATCCAAACCATCATGTGAACACACCCTTACTTTTATGCCACAAATGTAAAGTTTTTTTTGTATTTCAGAATTTGGCTTCGACACATTTACACAGCAATTTAAATGCAGGAATTCATGGCACGTGAATCCACAATACTGAGCAAACACCCAGACTGAGCGGAGCTTTGATGTCTGTGTATCCCGCATCTGAACAGACTGCACAGGAGAGGGAACTGCTGTTAAATTTGGGAATACTCTTTGAACTTTGCCCAGAGGAAAGGGCTGAGTCATCCTGAGCCTGGTTTTGATTAGTGACAGTGGGTGTAGAAGCTCCTCCATGCAGGATTGGTTAGTGAGGAGGAGGAAGTCTACAAGGCCTGGGCCTCCCTCCTCCTGACACATCTGGAGTTGTCTGAGGATCATCCACAATCTGGGGCCATTCTCCTGTCTCGCTCACGATGTCTTTCATCCCTGTAGACCCAGACTCTGATTTTCCCATTCAGAATTTGCCGTATGGGATTTTCTCTACAGAAGATGAGGTCGGTATTGTTACTTTATAATAAAGATGATTACTATTGTTCATGATATATTGTTTTTGATGTTACATGATTCAGAATTTTGCTGGTATCATGCAGAAATACTTGCCTGGTGTGAGTGAGCATTCTTCCAGATGTGAGGGAATCGTATTTTATGCAATTATCTAATGTGCCTCCTTAAAGGGATGTCCAGGTTTAGAAAAACATGGCTGCTTTCTTTCATAAACTGCGCCACCTCTACCGCAGGATGTGTCTGGTATTGCAGCTCGGCTTCATTGAAGTGAATGGGGTGGCTCTACAATACCAGTCACACACTGTGACAGAGGCGGTGAAGCCATGTCTTTGTTTAGCCCTGTCTAATGGTGGCCATGGAGGATTATCATTACCTGTCACTACTAGATTCACATCACATTTATGGCTTCCATCTAAGGTACACATATGAGGTCTATGCTAAACTGATGCCTCTTGCGGATGTCAAAAAATGGCGTCCACCACCCATAGGGTCCCACTGTAAAAAGAAAAAAAAAAGCATACGTTTTGTTCAGACTACCGTTGTATAGTGAAGGCTCCTGCACTATTCTATACTTTTTTATGTGGTACACAGACATATGTGCTACACCTTTGATTTAATTCGGCCATTTGGATACGTTTCGTGTATACGTCAGAAGCTTTCCAGGTGTGCACGCGAAATGTATCCCATACAGTGAGCTGAACCTAGCCTCAACAAGAGCTAATAGTGTTCCTGCAGGTGACAGATTGCTGACCGGATGTAAAGCAGCTACAGGGACTCTTTGTAGTTATGGCAAACATCTACACAGTTTAGGTTTGGTGCAGATTTGCCTGAAGAAAACGTACAGGATTTCCATCCCATGTCAAAGCAGGAAAATAGAATGCAGATCTGTGAGGGAAAAGTGGCCCAAGCTGACCCAAGAATTGCCACATAAGCAGTCCTGGGCCCACTATTCTTCTCTCTCTACCCTTGATCTCCGTGAACTCGCAGCATCATATGGCTTCAAGTACCATTTGTACGCTGATGACACTCAAATCTACATCTGTGGCCCAGATGACAACTCTGCTTTCTAGGATCCCAGAATGTCTATCATCTATATCCGCCTTTTTCTCTTCCAGCTTTCTCAAACTCTATATGGAGAAAACCGAGTTCATCATCTCCTATCCCACTCCACCAGTTCAGCTAATCAATCTATCACAGTCAATGGCTCCTCACTCTCCCCAGTCCCACAAGTCCGCTGTCTTGGGATAACCGTTGACTCTGTTCTGTCCTTCAAACCACACATTCAAGCCCTGACCACCTCCTGCCGTCTCCACCTGAAAAATATCTCACAAATTCGCTCCTTTAAGGTGCTTTCACACTGTGCGTTTTTTAATGCATTTTTTGTGGGGGGAGGCACCGCAATTAAGGATGTACATTGCTTCACAGAAATTGCGGCAAAAATCATGGTAAAAATTGCGATTTTTTTTTTTTTTTTTTTAACTGCGATTTTTGTGCAGCAGTGTACAGCATTAATTGCTATGCCTTCCTGCACAAAAAATGCATTAAAAAACGTATCAAAAACGCCCTGTGTGAAAGCACCCTTAAGGCGTGTGCACACAGCGTTTACACTCCGTGTTACAAGCACTTTAGTGATCCGTCTTGGGGTCCGCTCTGTCAGTCTCCAAGATGGATCTAAACAATAAGCAGTGAGATTATCACTGCTGTCTATGCTGAACACGGAGCGGCTTTCACATGAGGGATCACCACTGCGTGTTTCAAAAACGCAGCTCGGCTCCATCTTGAAAAGAATGGACATGCAATTCTTCTCAAGAAGGAGCGGAGCTGCGATATTGAAACACGCAGCGGTGATCCCTCATGTGAACGCCGCTCCGTGTTCAGCATGACAGCCGTGATAATCTCACTGCTTATTGTTTAGATCCGTCTTGGAGACTGACAGAGCGGACCCCAAGACGGATCCTTAAAGCACTTGTAACACGGAGTTACACACAGCGCAGTTTTGGTGCAGTTTTAACTTCGCTCCAATTAAACTGCCTTTATTACCAGCAAGCTTCTTTCAGTTGTCTAAATTGTTCAGAAAGGTGTTTCAAATAAGTAATCACTGTGTGTGAAGTCTTGTGGATTACAGACACACTAATTGATTACTCACTTTCCAAACAGTTTAGATAAGTGAAAGAAGCTTGCTGGGAATAATGCAGTTTAATTGGAGCGCAGTGTGAAAGCAGCCTTATTGACTTCGACTCCACAGAGTTGCTTGTTCATGACCTCATCATCTCACGCCTGGATTACTGCAACAATATCCTCTGTGGCTTCCCATCTAGTAATCTTGCACCCCTTCAATTTGTCCTCAACTCTGCTGCCCATCTGATTCACCTCTCTCCTCGCTAACCATCTGCATCTCCCCTCTGCAATCCCTTCACTGGCTAACCATTGCCCAAAGAATTCAGCTCAAGCTGCTTACAATTACATATAGGACTTTCCATAACCTAACCCCAACATATATCCCTGCCCTATTCTCACAATACATCCCCTTATGCAACCTCTACTCCTCACAGGACCTTCTTATCAGCTCCTCACACAACCATCTCCAAGGCTTCTCCCGTGCTTCCCCCATAATCTGGAACTCATTAATTCAACACATCAGACTCTCCACCACCTTTACCAGTTTCAAATGCAACATGAAACCCCATCTCTCCAGGATAGCCTACAACTTACACTAACCCCACTGTCATTACACCATAATGCTCACAGCTCCATCCCTCACCCCCTGTCTCCCCTCTCTTCAGTGTAGAGTGTAAGCTTTCACGGGCAGGGTCCTCTCTCCTTCCATATCAGTGAGTTACAAAGTGTGCAGCGTTTCCACATGCCAGGCACATATTTCATATTCCCAGTAATTCGGGCGGCATAATGAAGCAGACAGGTTCCCTTTCATTTCACTCTATAACTTATTTCTATTTAAGACCACTAGAGGACACTGCAATACCTGTAATGTCCGCAAAAAGCACTAAAATAATACAGATGTGTATCCCATGTGCTTGGGAACAAACTGAAAAATTGGCAGATGTGCTAAGTTAACAAAATGCGAACCTGATTCCCAAAATGTCAGTCTGTCTATCCCTTCCTCCCACGATCCCTCCAAGGAAAGGGGACTGCAATCCTTTCTACTGTTCAATAAACCTCATGTCCAGGGCCGGACTGGGAATAAAAAATCAGCCCTGGCACTAAGCCCCCGGCAGCCCACATACAATAAACTGCTTAAAAAATTTCCCTTGTTCTCGCACCTCGCCACTTTCTAAAATAAACTACACTATAAAGGTGCTTTCACACAGAGCGTTTTTTTGCGTTTATGTGTTTTTGGTGCGTTTTTGTGCAGAAAGGCAGAGTAGTTAATGCTGTACTTTTCTGCAAAAAAAAAAAAACGCACCAAAAACAGCTCCATGTGAAAGCCCCCTAAACACAAGAAAGAAAGAAAAGTGGGGGCAGAGAAACCCCCTCTTCACAGAAGGTGTGAAACTTGCTTTACAATCAGGGACAAAGCCCCCACTGACCCCTACTTTAAGAAAAAAACCCAAAACCCTACAAAAACCCACCAATCCATCACCAGTAGTCGGGTTCCCCATCACAGGGTTTTCCAGCACTGATTCAACAAAAAGGGAAAATCCCCCCTTTAAGCGGGATCACAGGAGATTTCATTTTGATGGGAGTTGTTTTTCCTTTTCTTCTGCATCGGGCCCCAAAAACCTCCATGATGTCTTCTCTGGGGGTTTTTCCCCTTTCCCCTTTTTTTCTCTTTCCGGTACAGCATGAAATGCCCTTTCCCCCGGGCAAAAACCTCTCCCTGTTGAATTTACCCCCAAAATACACTTTAAAACTTTCCCCTTTTCCAGACTTTTCCTTTTCAATTCCCACCTCTGTACAAACTCCCCATCCATAGAGGCCCAAATAGTAATGTGCCCCTTTTGGTTTCCTCCCCAAAAAAATTTTACCCCCTTTGACCCTATTTTGGTCTACCCCATTAGGTTTGGTAAAAGGGGCCCTTTCCCCCATTTTTTTTGGTAGGTAAACGGGGCCCCAAACCTGTCCAATTACCAGGTAGCTGGGGCGCCCCCATGAATTAGCCAAAGGGAGGGGGCGCCCCCAGTAAAAAAGCCAGGTAGTGGGGGGTGCCCCAGTAAATTTGCCAGGTAGCTTGGGGCTGCCCCCAGTAAATAGCCCGGTAGCTGGGGTTTCCCCCCCAGTAACTAGCCAGGTAGCTGGGCTTCCCCCCAGTAACTAGCCAGGTAGCTGGGGCTTCCCCCCAGTAACTACCCAGGTAGCTGGGGCTTCCCCCCAGTAACTGCCAGGTAGCTGGGGCATTCCCCCCCCAGTAACTAGCCAGGAAAGCTGGGGCTTCCCCCCCATAACTAGCCAGGTAGCTGGGGCTTCCCCCCCAGTAACAAGCCGGGTAGCTGGGGCTTCCCCCCCATAACTAGCCAGGTAGCTGGGGCTTCCCCCCCAGTAACTAGCCAGGTAGCTGGGGCTTCCCCCCCAGTAACTAGCCAGGTAGCTGGGGCTTCCCCCCCAGTAACTAGCCAGGTAGCTGGGGCTTCCCCCCCCAGTAACTAGCCAGGTAGCTGGGGCTTCCCCCCCAGTAACTAGCCAGGTAGCTGGGGCTTCCCCCCGTAACTAGCCAGGTAGCTGGGGCTTCCCCCCAGTAAACTAGCCAGGTAGTGGGGCTCTCCCCCCCAGTAACTTAGCCAGGTAGCTGGGGCTTCCCACCCCCAGTAACTAGCCAGGTAGTCTGGGGCTTCCCCCCCAGTAACTAGCCAGGTAGCTGGGGCTTCCCCCCCCAGTAACTAGCCAGGTAGCTGGGGCTTCCCCCCCAGTAACTAGCCAGGTAGCTGGGGCCCCCCCCCAGTAACTAGCCAGGTAGATAGGGCCAGTATTAAGTTTAAAAAATAAAGAAAAATAACACTCGCATGCAGGAGCAGAGCCGGCTTCCTGGATTGGCAGAGGCGCGTTCAGCAGGGGCTGCAGGACTGGGGAAGCGGAGCCAGTGAACATCTCTATTGATCACTGTGAGCTAGCGGCCTCCACGCTCCCTCTCTGCACCTCCGGCCCCGCCTCCTGAGCTGTCAGCACATCACCCAGACAGCATAGACGAGCTGCGGCCGCTGCGGAGCATCCAGGCTCACTGCGGCCCTCAGTAATGGCCGCAGCGGCCGGCGGGCCCTCTGTAGTGGCCGCAGCCAGACGTGTCTATGTCTCAATCTTGCTGTAAGCACCCCGGCTTACTGCGGCGGCCCTCAGTTGCGGCACAGCGACCTGCGGACCCACTGTAGTGGCCGCAGCCCTCCTCTGCGCGGGCGCGGCCGGCAGCCCTTAGTAGTGGCCGCAGCCGACATCAGATGCGTGCTGGTGCTGCTATGTCCTGCTTTGGACATAGCAGCACCATAGCAAACAAGTACCAGCATGCGCCGCACTGCCTTAGCAGCCCATCGCGGCGGCTGCTTCACTCCGCGGCGGCACTGCTATAAGGGGAGCAGTGCCGGCAGGTACGTTCGGGCGGCCCACGTGTGTCCCGGCTGCGCGGCCCACCGGGCATCCGCCCGGTCGGGCAGGTTCTCAGTCCGGGCCTGATCATGTCTGACATTGGGCTACACTAATGTACTGAAAGGCCATGTCCCCACAGTTCGGGTTTTCGGCCGGTTTTTCATCCGGTTTGCGGTTTTTCAGACCGCCTGAAAAACCGGCCGAAAATGAGCACAATGGTGCTCTATAGAAAACCCATGCAGCAGTCCCCACTGCATGGGTGTTCCGTCCGCTCTTTTTGCCGCCTACGGTCTGACCGCAAAACATTGTAGAAGCACAATCTTCTGTCCGGTTTTCGGACAGAATCTGTGCTTCTGAATGTGAAGGGGGAGGGCTTTTCTCTGCCCATCGCAGAGAAAATCCGTCCCCCCTGCGGCCGTGGGGACGGCCGCAAAACAGGACAAATACCGGCCGGCAAACCGGCCGGTATTTGTCCTGTGCCGTGGGAACGCGTCCTAAGTTGGACCAGAAGTGACGTTGAAAGTGACATCAGGGCACAAGTGCCAAGAACCAGAGGTGGCAAGAACCAGTAAGTTAATTCCTTACAGACCAGCTTAACCCATTGCCGACATGTGACGTCAGCAGGCTGGTAAGAAGGTATGAAGCGGGCTCACTTGCTGAGACTGCTCCATACACTGCGGGTGCCGGCGGGTGATTATTTGCACTGGTAAGGCTATGTCTACACTGCAGTGGACAAAAAACTATCTGAAAACGAATTACTAAAAACGTTCATGAAGTGGAGTTTTCTGTCCACTGCCTGTCAAAAAGCAGCTGAAAAAACGTCTGTTTTTTGCCATAATTTGCGTTTTTTGGCACGTTTACACACATTTTTTGCTTGTCTTCAAGTCTGTTTTTTAATGTATGCATAAATTAAGCCATTGGCTGTAACTCTGCCCTATAAAAGGGGATATAAAGCACCTCATTGCATTTATATGTCATCTTTTAGTCGTTTTACGGATTTTGGCGCTAATAAAGTTATCTCTCGTTTGTCGCCCAAAAAAAAAAAAAATAAAAAGAAAAATAAAATAATATATATAATTTTTTTTTTCTTATGGATTTTTGCCCTAAAGTCCATTTTTTTTTTATGGATTTTGGTGCTAAAATAATTTTTTTCGGATTTTGGTGCTAGCACACTTATTTCACTTTTACCGCAAAAAATCTGTTTTTAAGGATTTTAGCACCAAAATCCGGGAAAAACAAACTTTATCACCAAAATCCGTAATAAGAACTTAAGTGCCAAAATCCGGAAAAGTAATACTACAGTTCTTAAATGCGTAAAAAAAAAACTATTAGCGTCAAAAACTGTAAAACGCATTTTTTATTAACAAAATACGTAAACATTTTTTAGCAATAACAGCAAGATAACTTTATAAGAGTCAAAATCCATAGAAAAAACATTTTTGCGTAAAAAGTGTATTTTTAGCGACAAAAGTGAGAACTTAAATAGCGCCAAACTGTGTGTAAAAAAAAAAAAAAAAAAAAAAAATATTTTTGGCGAAAAATAAATGAATTGTGCAACAATTGTTAGCGACCAAAGCATGATCATTTTATTACGAAAGGTGCAAACCAGGACACATCAGACTCTTGTATGCAAATTTGATAATATATAACCTTTGTTACACCCACTATAGGTGGGACTTTGGTCTCCTGGGAAGCAAAAAACGCCACGAAAACGCACCAAAAGACGTCCGGCGCTTTCCATAGACTCCTGTAGTAAATTTTCTGCCCTGTTCTGGTGTTTTTTAGAAAATGTTGCAAAAGACGACCAGTGAAAAAAAACGAGCAGAAACGAGCTCGGTGTAGACAGCAGGAGGGTTTTACATTAGAATCTATGAGAGATGATTACTGTCATTTTTCCAGCCTTTTTAGACAACGAAAAACTCTGAAAACACCAACTTTTTTCTGTGCCGTGTAGACATAGCCTAAAATCTACGGTGGAGTACGGCACTAGGTTTGTGGCAATGATTATGAAAATCTTACAGACTGCGAAATGTTTTCTCACAGTATTAATCTGTGTTTCCGATTTATGAATCCACACTTTTCTTTTGTGGATTTTCAAAATAGATTTCACCTCTTCAATGTAGAAGCATGAAATTTGTAGTGAATTGACTTCAAAATCCACACATTACACATATGGATTTTGTTGTAGCTGTGGATTTGTGGCAGAAATTGGCATCACACATACAGCAGCACAGTCCACCACATGTGGACCTACCACATGGCTTTGTTCGTCGACTTTGCAAATTCCATCAGATTTGATGTAAGGAATAGTTTAACGTATAGCAGCATATTTTTTGTCAAAATGACCGACCCCAAGATGGAACCTCAAAGGACCCACATTAAAGGGGTTTTACCACAAAGTAAAATTGATGTAGGAAGCTTGTAAATTCAATAATAAACATTTTCACCATTCATTAGTATTAAAAAATCTCTATTTTTGTTTTAGCTCCTCCTTGAGTGACCCATAGTGTACATGGGATACATCCAGTGACAAGGGCTCCTCAGTCCTGGCCACACATGCTCAGACATCCCCTCTCCTCTCAGGCAGCTACTGTCAGTCTCTTCCCTGCTTAGTAATCACACACAGTCACTGCTGAGCAAGTGTTCAACCCCAGGGGCTGTCATTCCCGTCCTCTGTACTCCTTAGTGATTAGTCAAACAGAGCAAGTAAATAAAAAGAAACTCTAGTTAGGTATGTGCATTGAGAAAAAAATGTCATCTTTGGTTCCTGCACAGATTTGAATTGAAGACCGTTAGGCTATGTCCCCACAGCACGGGTTTTCGGACGGGTTTTTCAGACTGTTTGCGGTTTTGCAAACCGTCTGAAAAACCAGCCACAAACCAGCACAATGGGGTGCTATGGAAAACCTGTGCAGCACTCCCCACTGCACGGGTTTTCTGCCCGCGGGCCGACCGAAATACATTGTGCTTGCACATTCTTCCATGCGGTTTTCGGGGGAGAGCTTTTCTCCGCGGGGGAACAGCCGCAAAACAGGACAAGTACCGGTCACATAGACCGACCGGTATTTGTCCATTGCCGTGTAAACGGCCCCTTAAAGTGAAAGGCAGATGTGCTGACCACTCAACTTGTAGCTACTCACAGCTTTATATATACAGACCTTTGCTTGGCTAGAGTGAGCACACTGTGGGGAAAGGCAAATCATATACGCCCCCTGTAGAAACTACCACTGAAGGCTGAAGCAGGAAAAAACAGGCATGAAATGCTTTTGTGGTAAAACCCCTTTAAGACATTTGCTGTTGGTATCTGTAGTGTAACACATCTGAAAAAGCATCTTTATTTCCATTCTAAACGCAGATGTCAATAGGGGCCTTTTTTCAAACTGTTTTTTTAAAATAAGTGTCAAAGTATCAGACACTTACCTAAAGAATTAATGAAAACATGCTTTTCCCTTTTCTTTTTTTGGCAGCCAAGACACAGGATAGGAGTAGCAATTGGGGACCAGATTCTGGATCTGAGTGCCGTCAGCCATTTGTTTAATGGCCCTTCCTTGTCGGGAAAACAAGATGTATTTCATGAGGTAATGTACATCTAAGTTATGTCATTTATCTATGTAACCATAAAACTACACTGCAGTGCTGTGTCCCTTATTCTGTAAGATGCTGTAGTTTTCGTGTATTTAATGCTCAAATCTGCAGTTTTCAGCCAGAAGAGTCATTCAAAGAGTCAGTTTTTTTCAAACCCCGCCCATCTGAGGCTAGCCCCGCCCACCTCAACTGATAAACCTATACTTTGAATAGGTAGAAACATGTGAATAACTGTCAGTGGGTGGGACTAGCCTTTAATGGGCTGGGCTAACACCTACTCATGAATAAGATTTGAGGGGTAAGTGCTCTAAAACTCCAGCATCTTACAGAATAAGGGACACAGCGCTGGAAACAGCAGGTCTGACACTAGCTTGTGCTGTCCTCAGAAGGGGGGCATAACCTATGTGACAGGTTATCTTTAAAACAACCTTCTACTGTCTGTTACATTGTATGTAAATGTCGGAGCTCATGAGTTTCATACCTAATAATTAACAGTTGATATTTGTTCCTGCAAACGGCCGTCTACTGACCGGTGGTGAATAGGCTAGAGCTTCATGGCTGTCACAATTCCCATGCTGCTGGAGCAGAAGGAATTTTCTCACACCAATGATAGCATGGGTCATTGAAGCCTACGTTGTTCGTGTGGCACAGATTTTGAATAAAGTGGTATGGCATCTACACAGCCCATCTATATACATCTGTACATCACATTTTCTTTAACAGTAGTTTTAGAGGGGAATACAATGCTCTGAAGGTGTAAGGTTTCTCTTTGGGAGGGAATCCAAAAAGGTGTATGGAAAATTAAAGAGTACCTATCACCTCCACACAAACACACAAATTATAGTAGTAGATGAAATTATAAGACTTTTTTTCCAATACATGTCATTAGCAATGCAGAGGGCTCATGTCAGTATTACAGCAGAACAGATTTTAGTTTCACTTTCTTAGTAGAACTCTGTATGTAGCAGGGATTCTGTCTGTTGAAAGCTACCAAGTGTGCAGGGGGAGCTGAGGATATAGCTGCTTGTACAGGGTGATCTGAGCCTCTCACTACATACACTGAGGACATAATGTGACAGGGTTTACAGGCATCTTAATTACACTGCTGCTAGTGTTATATCCATCACAGACATAGCAGCCCAGAAAAATATTAGTGTGCACATGATGTACTGTAAACCTACAGGCTCCCCCCTGCACAGTGGACTCTTTCAGCTCAAAAGCAGGAGATTAGATAAAACTGTCAACATAGTCATACATCAAGCTGTCATGTGCCGACTTGGCCTGACTTCAAAGACGTCTTAAAGGGCTAGCGCTTTTTTAAAAACTGAATTACAGGTGAAATGCTTTGATTTTCCGAATGAAACATACAGTATTTAAGGAAGTGTTTGTGTTAGTCTCCTGTTACTTCATGAGGTTTCCCTGGAGGTGATAGTTACTCTTTAAGCTGAAGGGAAGACAACTAGGACTCCAGCACCACATACTAGAAGTAGCAGCCCGTAAAGTCACATCCCACCCATTAAAGAGTATTGAAACATGACTGTGATATTTAAGCCAAGGCAGTAACTCCTCCATATGGGGACTCTTCTATCTGCTGCAGCAGTTTTGGGGTGTTAGCCTCATTGCATTGTGTATTTCTCTACTCTTCAGGTCATGCATATACCTGAACACACTTGCTCAGCTGCATTCAGAACGCCCATAGAAATTAACAGGGAGGACTGCACTAGCGAAGCCATGTCTCCGTTTTCTGTGGCCGGCTTTTAGGAGGCTATGAGCTGGCCTCCGAGAGGATTTCACTAGATGACAAAATCCTACTAAGGAATATTGCTGTTAAGACAGAATTTTTTTTTTTTTTTTAATGCAGGAGTTTCACTGGGGCAGCATACTATAATAATCTGTAATCTTTTTACCCCTTGATCTCAGCCTAATCCTGCTCCCCTGTCAAAACATCCCCTGGTGGGAGGAAGAGTGGTGTGGTACTGTATAGGTGATAAGCAATCAACAATAGTAAATGTATCACATGTACTGTTCTAAATGCATATCGGCTTATTGTAGCCCACCCTCAATGGTTGTATGGCCCTTGGACGCAGTGCATGGAGAGAGGCCCGACAAACCCTTCAGCAGCTGCTATCGGCAACGGAGCCCACACTTCGAGACAGCAACGAGCTGCGTGCCAGGTGAGTGGAGCCATGCCCTGTTTGTTCGGTGCTGCTGTACTCTGCATCACTGTATGACTCTCCTATCAATCACACTGGAGCTCTGTTTACTCAATGTTTTGGGTCATTCACCTTAATTTCGGATGTGACAGCTTTACCTCACATCTCCCAGTCACACTGGTGCTGATAGAAGCTTTGACTAGCAGCCATGACTTCTTTCTGCCATTGTAAATTGCTGTAGCTGAGCTTTTTTTTTTATGATTTGGAGCCACATTTTTCCCACATAAACATAATGCTTTTTGCAAATGACTGTAAACATGACTTCTTACAGGCTGTGTGGAGCCACAAAGTGGCGTCAATGGAAGTCTTGATTTTGTACAGAGGCATGCAATGTTTTTTTTTTTTTCATTGATCGGGAATCTGAAAAAATAATTGAGGCATGCTCCATTGGATGCTTTATTGTGAAGGTATTTTCCCCCCCCCCCATCCCATAAGCAGTGCCTCTGAGAGAACACTGTGGTTCCATAGTGCAGGGCCACATGGATTCTGTGTGCTGCGATGTAGGCTCTGTACACACGACTGTGCCATGTGAATGAGGCCTAAGGAAATGTTCACATAGCAGAATGTAAAGCAGACTTCAGCATCAAATCCATGTACATTCTGCTCTTCATTCCCATGGTAATATGCATTCCTTTATAAATGAATGGGAATCTGCACTGTAGGTCATGTGGCGCTAATTTTTCTACTTGCAAATATGAAATCCATGTTGCTGGAAGAAAAAAATAAGTGATATGTCACTTATTGATGTGAATTACATGTCAGAAACAGAGGCAGATAGGATTCAGATTAGCCTCATACATTGGGGCTAATCCATAAACTACAGCAAAATCTGCCATATGGAAAGTCAAAAACCGCAGGCAGAAATCCAAAGATATCACCTTGGAGTTTTGCCGCAGATACAGGACGGTTGGCAGACTACAGTTCCCATCATGCACTGCTGACATCTATTCCAGGCTCTTCTCCTCCCTTGTATTACCCTGGCCATGGAAGAGCAAGTATCCACCCTCCTATATATCTTATATGCTGAGCCCCCAAGTTCCTAGTCACAACCCCTACCATCCCTACTACTTCCTAGACACACAGCTCACCTAACAGGTGCTGGAACTGAGCATACCTGACCAGAAAGCTGGAATTGAACTACAGGTCATATCTGATTGGGGAAATGGTCGCTTACACAGCAATCCCCCATTCATACCTATGGGAGTTCTGAATATTCTAGAGCACACTAGCTTGGGTATATTCAGAACTCCCATAAAAATAAACTAAGGGAAGTGCACAAGTGCGGCCATCGCTTGTGCAGTTCGAGGCTGGCTCGCAGCGAGCTATGAGCTCCGTTTCGGAGGAATTTTACCAGATGGCAAACTCCCAATCACATCACCTTTTGGTTGGTTCTATTGGTCACTATGGCTCCCCACTGTAAACGTCAGGATACCTTTTCATGGTTATCAGGTGAACTATGCAAGGATTTCACCAGGTGTCAAAACCTTTTTAATTAATCTTCTGAATGGTGTCTCTTCAAACCAGACAAAGCAATTGTACAGTATGGTAGTGGACATGAGTATGGTTTAAAGGGGTTGTCCATCTCCCCTTTTTAGTTTTAACTGTGGTGCAGAAGCTGTGAGGGGAAAAAAACCCCAAAAAAACCCTATACTCGCCTCTGTTGGTTCCAGCGAAGTTCCTCAGTGTCCTATTCGCTGGTCTTCTCTTGTCTTCCAGCTCGGGTTAAATGAATTGTCACCACTGCAGCCTCTGATTGGCTGTAGCGGTCACGTTACACTTCCCAATGTCACCACTTAGAGCTTTGACTTCCAAACAGGGATGTCAGCAGTGAAACGTGATCGTTGTAGCCAATCAGAGGCTGCAGTAGTGACGTTCCATTTGGCCCAAGCTAGAAGACAATAGAAGACCAGCGAAGAGGACACGGAGGCTCATAGCTGGATCAGTTATATTAAAGGGCCAGTATGGGTTTTTATTCTCTGCACCATAGTTAAACTTAAGGAAAGGGGGGTGAGACAACCCATTTAAACAAGTAGATGGTACAATTGTACTATAGTGTAACCTAAAAAAAAGTCTTTGCAAAATTATTCAGCTTGTGTAGACAGTAGAATGTTTTTAAAGGTAAATTGTATTTTGTTTCCATGCAACTTTACTTTTTTTCATAAACCCAAATTTTTATTTTTTTTTCAGAGCATTTGTTCCACAGTCAATGGCGAAGCTTCATCTGCCAGCAAATATCGGTATGCACTACTCATATGTATACTCTATTAATTCTAGTATGCCAAAGCAGCCCATCAGATGTTATTTTAAAGAGGACCTGTGACATCTCTTGATAGGTCTATATTAGTAAATGCTGGTGTTCCTTATGAAATACAATTCTGGAGCCTCTGTTTTGTGGTTCTCCTGTTATTCCTCCTAGAAATTTACTATCAATCTGTCAGATGGGTGTTACCATTCAATGGATGTCCATACACAGAAAAAACTACCAAGCAAAATAATTGCCTATGGGTATGATATCTAAAATGTAACTTTTAATGATATAATCTAAAATAAACTGATAATCCAAAGAAAAGAAAAAATGAAGATAGAACTAGCGAACCGCGGAGCACCCGCCCCAAAAGGGGCGACCCCGGACAGGAACACCCTACCTAACAATTGCATTACCACACGGACAGCCTAAACAATGCATACAAAAACAATAAAGCAAAACAGTGATAAAATATACACCAGTGCCAAAACACACAAAAAAACAAAAATAATAAGGAACAAATACATATAACAAGACAAAATCCAACGCGTTTCGCCCACGGGTCTAGTGGGCTCATCAGGGAATAGACAGATTGTTATACAGATGCATGCATGCAATGGCATGCAATATGCTATGATAAGCTTACGTCCCTTCAACAAGATGGTGGTAGGTGCAAGGATCACAACAGATGCATGCATGCAATATACTATGATAAGCTTACGTCCCTTCAAGCTGATCATGATATATTGCATGCATGCATCTGTTGTGATCCTTGGCACTGGTGTATATTGTTTTATCACTGTTTTGCTTTATTGTTTTTGTATGCATTGTTTAGGCTGTCCGTGTGGTACTGCAATTGTTAGGTAGGGTGTTCCTGTCCGGGGTCGCCCCTTTTGGGGCGGGTGCTCCGCGGTTCGCTAGTTCTATCTTCATTTTTTCTTTTCTTTGGATTATCAGTTTATTTTAGATTATATCATTAAGTTACATTTTAGATATCATACCCATAGGCAATTGTTTTGCGTGGTAGTTTTTTTCTAGAGTTTTTTGGTATTTTTGCCGGGTAGCTATCTTGGGGCTCCTCCTACTCTATATTTTGGGGAGGCTGTAGTTTTTTGATGTCCATACACAGTCTGACATTGTCCAATCAGTGCTGACAGTCAGGGTGGTCAGGGACACATCCAGGGCTGTTCCTAGGCTAAACAGCACTCGGGGCGAGGTGAAGACATTTCGTCCCCCCCCCCAATGTAATGCGATACAGTGCATCACCATCCAAATCTAAAATATACAAAAAGCTTTAACACAATGTGATACGTATAAAACTACTAAATAATAGTCATACAGTTACCAAATAACACTGCTACACAAAACCAGAATCCCAGACTAATAGTACCAATGTCCTACTAAGACCACATATCACCAGCAGACAGTGACGGAATAATACCACAACACCATGACCACATATCACCAGCACATGGTGACCAAATAATACTGCTACACCGTGACCACATATCACCACATAGTGACTGACTACTACCACACCATGACCACATATCACCACATAGCGACTGAATAATACAACATACCATTATACTACAACTAATATTACTCTCATACAGTGGATACTAATTGTACACGCTCTGCAGACATAGAATACAGTAAAGTTACATCCAGGCACTTACCGGAGACGTCTCTGAAGAGTTGTTCTTTCTCTTCTCCATCTGTCCCAGACGCCATAATGTCTTCTCCCGGCCTCGATGCTTCGCTGTAAAATTTACAAAACAAACATCTTAGACTCCTCACTTTACCATCACTTCTCTACCAATTCCTATTGCTAAACAAACTCCCATTCTATAGCACCTCATATGGTAGCCATGTAATATGCCCCATGTAGCCAGACAGTAGGCCCCTATACCCAGGTAGTAGGCCCCTATACCCAGGTAGATGCCCCCCTGTAGCCAGTAGATGCCCCCCTATAGCTAATTAGAAAATTAAAAAAAAACTACTCGCCTCGGTCCGTGCGTCCATCTCTGGGAGCTGCTGAGTGGTGTAAGCGGCGTGACGTCACCACGCCGCTTACCCTGTCACGCAGATCCCAGGGATCTCCTCGGCGGCAGAGGCTGTTGACCCAGGACATCCCAGCGTCGCAGGGGGCGTGGTGAAAGCCGCGCGCCCCCTGCGACGCTCTGTATGTATCGGCGCTCAATGAGCGCTGATACATACAGGGGAGGAGTCAGGAGGGTAACGATCCCTCCTGACTCCTCCCTGTAGCAGCCGCCGCACAGCGAGTGTGCAGCTGCTGCCTGACTGACTGCGCGGCTGTTTTACAACGGCCGTGCAGTCAGGGGCTGATCTCCGGGCGGACAAGGCGGGCAGACCCTGGGCGCCCCGGGCCATCGCCCACCCCTAGGAACGGCCCTGGACACATCCCTCTGAAAGCTGGACTGGTAACACCCATCTGACTGATTAGTAATACATTTCTAGAAGGAATAACAGAGGAACACCACAATACAGAGTTATAGGAGGAGATGCTCCAGAATTGTTACTTCATGGGGAACACAAGGATTAACTAGAACAGACCTGTCAGGAGATGTCACAGGGCCTCTTTCAACTGAAGTGTACAATGCAGGATGAACTAAATACTCTTTTGTGCACATTAAAAAGTGATTTATATACATACATGTATTCTACACCAAGATATGGTACAGTGATTGCCTAAAGCTAAAACCTTAAAGGGGTTTTGCCACAAAATCATTTCATACCTGCTTTATCCATCGTCAGCTTTCAGCATGCTCAAAAGGGGGTGTGTGGGATTTGTTTGATCATTTGTCATATCATGTGACCCTGCAGGCTGACATCACCATGCAGGACAGGAGTAGAATGACAGCACCTGGGGTTGAACACTCGCTCAGCAGTGAGTGTGTGTGATTACTAAGCAGGGAAGAGACTGAGAGTAGCTGCCTGAGAGGAGAGGGGATGTCTGAGCATGTGTGGCCAGGACTGAGCTCTCAGCCCTGGTCGTATCCCCTGGAGATGAGCTGTACACTATGGATCACTAAGGTAGCAGCTAAAACAAACAATTTTTAATAATGATGAATGGGGAAAATGTTTTGATTTTAATTTTCAAGCTTCCCACATTTATTTAACTTTTTGGTAAAACCCCTTCAAAGTTGCACTACTGAGAGATTCATGTTGACAAGATGTCCCTTCTGATTTCTGGCCGATACAGTGTTAGCATGGAGACCTTATTAAAATCCACATCAATGTTCATACACCCAGAACTGACTTCATGGTAAGAATCAGAAGTGGCCAGGATGCCATTAGAATTTCTCAGCAGTGCAGTCTGTTTGGCTTGAGCATCTGTGATGCAATGCCTAGCTAAAACATTCTTACACAAAATTGCATCACTATTGCACATTTGATTTGGTTTCTGCACTAACTAGGTCTTTAGTAAAGAACCATTTCTAAGAAGTATTCCCTATACCTGTTGCTATGAAAAGGAACATTCCTAGATGTAGAAGGGTTTTTATGATGCTTCTAGACGTGATTTGTCTATTGAAATTAATGTGGACAAATACCACACAGTGCCAGGGATGGATCATGCTGTGATTTTAATAAATTGCCCCATATCCAGAAAAAAGCACCAACACTTAAAAAAAAAATAAAAAAAAAAATAAAAAAAAAAAATCCTAGTTTGTAATAATTTCTGAATGGAAAATATTTTCCCAGTCACTTGCAGCCAACATATGGATGCCGCATAGGATAGGAAATTAATATCAAACACATTAATTTCCAATATCTGTAATTTTGATTCTTTAGACAAGGAATCGCTTTTTCCCAGAATTGGGGGGGCCTCACAAGTGGGCCTCTTACCTATCAATCATGAACCAAGTGCGGTCCACATCCTCCCTATCAGTGCTTCACATAAAGCAGTTTGGTGCACTTTTTTTTTTTATTTTTTTTTTATTTTAAAGCCAAGCCTGGAGTAAGCCTTACAGGTAGAAATAATCTAAAAGACTTGGACCGTGTTCACACCAGTACTATGGCTTCTGTGTACAATGAACCAAATTTGCTTTTAAACTGAGGTTTTTAACAGGGTTCTGGCATGTTTGCTTTTAAGAACGGCGCTGCGTATTACCCAAAGTGGAAGGTCTGAGTGTTAAGGTTTGCCATACACAATAAATAAATATCAACCAAAACGCCGCCTGTTATTTATCCTGAGCGAGTGTGCATGTTTATTTCAGTGGGTAGAGAAGAATAAGCCGCTGCCCCAAGCATTGGTTTATATGCTGTAGGAATAAAAATCTGACATAGTGAAATCCAGCGTCTGCCATTGGCGAGAGGTCAGGAGACCAGTGCAAACCTTAACACCTTTACAACCATTGTATAGTATTTTACAGTGGTAGGGCACAGGAGGTTTTCTGATCTGCCACCTTTTTGTGGCAAGACTCCAGAAGATTGCACTGTACAGGCTCAGTGACTGCGCTGTTGCGAATAGCCTTGGGCATCAGGTCACTGATCAGAGACCAACAAAGGTATCTCCAATCATTTAATCCTTTGGATGTCATCAGTGTTGGCTGGGGTGCCTATCGCTCAGCAATGGTGTTGATCCTGGAGGCCCACCCATGGTATCGGATCCCAGGGCCCACCCGTGGTGTCGGATCCTTGGGGCTTATTCTACAGCTTCTGAACCAGACTGCACATGACTTTTGCACTCTGCATCTCTTTTTCTGCCTTTCTGTCCCTTCATCAGCTCATCTTTACCCTGCACCATGATCACAAAGGCCCTCAACTTGTTAATTTACCAAATGGAAAGATAAGTGTTGTGCTATGTTTGTATTTCACGCCGTACTGCATGAATTATGGGTGAAAACCATCCCGGTCATTACGGTAATCCACAGTTCTCATAGAGAACTATGGATTCTGTCTCCTCTTCCCGCTCGCGAAATATGGTGAGCAGGGAGAAAGTGACATTTCAATTATCATGTCGTTATACGCGCCGTGGATAATGAATGTCTATGGGGCCGGTGAGCTGATGGGCCCCCGCCCCCGCTGCCGAGCACACGGCGTAATTGCGGGCGAAATCCGTCCTGCAATTACGCCATGAATAATAAGCCGTGTGAACAATTCCTTAGAATGTACGTATTTCTGCGTCCCCCTTCTTCCCAAGAAGATGTTAAAAGTTCATTAATATATCCTATGTACCCAAAAATGGTGCCATTAAAAAACGTAACTTGTCCTTCAAAAAATAAGCTCTCATACTACTATATCAGTGGAAAATTAGAATGTAAAAAGTTATGGCACTTTAAATGTGATAAAATGAACTAAAAAATTGCTTGGTCCTTTAGGTCAAAATACACTTAGTTCTAAGGGGCTAAACTGCTGTGTGTGAAGCGGCCCATAAACTGCATTCATTTGCATAATTTGATAGCATTACCAGGATTACAATTCGGTTTATACCTGTCATCACCGTCTTGTAATGTACAGCAGAACAGGATACAATATGGAATCGGCACTGTAGAATGAGAGAATATTCTGGCTCTGCAGTTTTCAGTCTTGCCTAATGGCCATCTTTATCAGTAGGCATTTGCTTGGTTAATAAATCGCCTTATGGCTCTTAAGGAGATGTTATGTCTGCAGTTTATTATTCCTTACTGCCCTATCTCAAAGACAGGAATGGCTTGTTTCCACAACCATTTCATGTGCAGGTTTGATGTTTGCCTTGCAGGGGATTACACAGACTTCTATTCCTCTAGGGACCATGCTACAAACGTGGGGATTATGTTTAGAGGGAAGGAGAATGCTCTGATGCCGAACTGGTGAGTTGAAGTTAACCTTACGTGTCTAGTTCTTGTTTTTGTGCGGTATAAGATGTACTATTTAACATGTCATATATTATACTGGATAAGCAAAAAACAAAAGATAATGATAATCTTTCCTCTCTACTGTCCAAATCCAACCTCACTACCTGTAATCTTGATCCACCTCATCCCTGACCTTAGTGGTGCTATCATCCCAGCCCTCACCCATGTTTTCAACTTATCGCTAACTTCTGGCATCTTCCCTTCCTCCTTTAAACATGCTACTATCACTCCCATCCTTAAAAAAAAAAAAAAAAAAAAAAAAAAAAACCCTTGATCCCTTCTCTCTGTCCAACTATCGCCCCATCTCACTGCTCCCTTTTGCCTCCAAACTCCTCAAGCAACACGTCTATCTTCAGCTGTCCCACCTCTCCTCCAACTCTCTTCTTGACCCACTACAATCTGGCTTCCGACCCCACCACTCTACCGAAACCGTCCTAATCAAGGTCACCAATGACCTAGCAACTGCTAAAGCCTCACGCCATCTCCTTCTAGACCTGTCCTCCACCTTTGACACTGTGGACCATTCCCTCCTGCTGCAAATCCGCTCCTCCCTCGGCATCACGGACTTGGCTCTTTCCTGGATCTCTTTATAACTCTCTTATCGGACATTCAGCGTTTCTCATTCTCTCTCCACCTCCTCCCCCCGGCCACTCTGTGGGTGTCCCCCAGAGGTCAGTCCTGGGTCCTTTACTCTTTTCTATCTACACTCTTGGCCTCGGTCAGCTCATAGCTTCACATGGCTTCACTACCATCTATATGCTGACGACACACAACTCTACATCTCTGGCCCAGATGTCACCTCTCTTCTCTTCCGGATCCCAGACTGTCTATCGTCCATTTCCTCCTTTTTCTCCTCCTATCTCCTAAAACTAAATGTGGAGAAAACGGATCATCTTTTCACCGTCCCACTCTATCCTCCCACCTGATCTCTCTATCTCAGTCAACGGCTAAACACTCTCACCTGTTCTGCAAGTCCGCTGCCTTGGGGTAATCCTCAACTCCGCTCTGTCCTTCAAACCAAACATCCAAGCCCTCACCTCTGCCTGCCGCCTCCACCTGAAAAATATCTCGCATCTGCTCATTCCTCAACTTTGACACCACAAAAATGCTGGTCCATGCCCTTGTCATCTCCCGCCTAGACTACTGCAACATCTTGCTTTGTTGCCTCCCATCTAACACCTTTGCTCCCCTTCAAACCATTCTCAACTCTGCTGCCCGTCTTATTTACCTCTCTCCTCGCTACTCCTCTGCCTCTCCCCTCTGCCAATCCCTTTACTGGCTACCAATTGCCCAGCGAATTCATTTCAAGTTACTAACCCTGACCTACAAGGCTCTCCATAGCCTCACCCCACCATACATCTCTGCCTTAATCTCCAGATATCTCCCCTCACGCAATCTCTGCTCCTCACAGGACCTTCTTCTCTGTTCTCATCTTATCAGTTCCTCACATAACCGTCTCCAAGACTTCTCTCGTGCTTCACCCAGACTCTGGAACTCGCTGCCCCAACACATCAGACTCTCTTCCACTTTCACCAGCTTCAAAAGCAACCTGAAAACCCATCTTTTCAGGATTGCCTATAAGCTACAATAACCCTGCTGCCACAGTACTACCCCACAAACATGTCTGCCCCTCACCTCCTGTCTCTTCCCTCCTCCTTGTAGTTTGTAAGCCCTCGCGGGCAGGGTCCTCTCTCCCTCTGTTGTAAGTCCTTCATCGTTATCATTGTACTCTGAATATTTTTATTATGTAACCCCCCTGAATGTACACCCCCCTGGAATCAAGGGCGTTTTTAAAAATAAAAAGATAATAATTTAAAGGGTTTAAAATATAAAATGTTTGGTAAAAAATTTTTTAAAAAATGCAATTGAAAAACCTTTTTTAAGGGTGGTTTATCATTTTAAAGTTCACTTGGTAAAAAGGGATTTTTTTCCTTTTTTCAAAAAGGTTGGAACAATTGTGGCGAAACAAAATATTTATCGTTTTTGCTTTGTTTTGCTACCTTTAAAAAAAAGTTACGGTAAATAACTTAATTACATTTTTCCACCTGTGGAACTACATTGTGAAGACTAAGTGGTGCCATTTTGTGATACACATGGAGTTTTTAATCACTTTTTATTCAAATTTGTTTGGGAGGCCAAGTGCCCCAAAAAAAAACTTTTTTTTTTTCTTCATGTAGGGGGATAAAAATTATTTTTTTTTAAAATAAACTTTTTTTTTATTTTTTTTTTTTTTTTTTTAATTATAAGAGGGAGTATTTTAAACTTTTCAAATGTTTTATATTTTTCTAAACTTGTTTTATATATTGTAATTTTAGTCTTTTTAGGGTTCTTGTACACTAGGGGTGTGATCACTTGTACACTATTCTGCATTACAATAGCATTTGTTATAGCTTTCTAATATAGCTCTCCTTAACTTACTAAGGTAACATGGGGGCCCTTTTTAGGTCCCAGGTGTAACGACTGTTCCACCCTACAATCATTCGAGAGGGCCCAATAACTAACACCATTTTTAACTAATATGTGATGGGGTTTTTTTTAAAATTTTTTGGATGTTTGGGCAATTTTTTTATTTTTTTGGATTGTCTGCATGGGGGAGTAGCTTTGCCCCCTTATGGTCTAACTCCGCCCATCCCACAGACCCTTTTTTTTATAGACAAATTTAAATGGGGCCCTTCATTCCTTGAAAATATGGAGGTCTGAGTTGGCAACGAGTGAGGTAAAATGTCAGTAGATTCCCATCTGAATGAGGTCACCTTGTTTTTGGGTACCCCCCCCCCCTTCATTTTTATCAAAAAAAGTCATAAGAACCCAAAAATTTTCATGTTCCAAATTGCAGAAAAATTTTGAAATATTCCCTATTTCATTTTTGTTTTACATGGGCCCCGGGTTTTTGAGATCCCCCCTTTTTCCCCGACCACCCCCTTGTTTACCCCCCACTTTTCTGTAGCATTCCTTTCTGTGGCCTTTGACTGTGAGTGTAGCAGAAGTCACTCTCTAATACACTGGTGAGTGGTTGGCATGGCATCATTCTCACTCAACGCCCACCCTCTGGCTGGTGAGTGCAGGCCACAGTGTTCGCTACAGTGCAAACAATTGGGTGCCCCTCTATTGTCCAACATATATAAATGCCTTGAGTCAGGTGGTCTTGACACATGGTGGCAGTATTTTGATTGCAAACCAACAGAGGACACGCTAAGGTATATATGTAGCAGGAAAAATTAGGTAAGGATCTAAGCAGTTATGACAAGGGCTAAACTGTGATGGCTAGACAACTGGGTGAAATGACCACTTGCAGAAGAAGTTAAAGGATGATACTCGCCACATTAATTCGTCACTTTTCTTTTAGTTTAAGCTTCTCACTTCCTCAAATCCAGGGGCGTTGCTTCTCCTCCCAGCTGGGCGTTTCTTAACTGAAGGGAGATGACATCATCACCCCCTCACTGTTTGTGCTCGCTCCTGAGACAGTGTTATTGTCTCAGAGCAATGTGAGCCCTAGTCCCTCCCCACACTCTCCCCTCCCTGTCTGCTTCTCCCTTCGTAGTTTGATTGTCCGAGAGCAGTGAGAGCCCTGGTCCCCCCCCCCCCTCCCCTGCCATATCTCGGCAATGACCGGGAGCGAGGAGGGAATGTGCCTGCTCAGTAAAGGATTCCAGGCTACTGCGCATGCCCAGAATCTGTTTAATACAGATAACAGAGCCAAGGAAAATGGGAGCGGTCGGCATCACGGAGCATGCGCAGGAATGCGCGCCCACGTGAATACGACCGGGGGCCGCTGGGAAAATGAAAAATTAGAAGACCGGCACCCAATGGAGTGAGAGGAGGGGAATCCACTGGGACCGGGCAAGTTTTTTGTTTCCCACCGAGTGGGGGTAAAACAAAACAGCTTTGCAAATAACATCCAATTGCAAAGTTGTTTGTTTTCACTGTCCCCTTATTCTGAAGACCATTCAATGAAATGATACAACCCCTTTAATGCTGGCTGTATTTGAGCTGTGACACCGCTGACCTCTGTATAATGGGCATGTGAGCATTACATATAGAGCAATGGAAGAAGCTCTGGTCTGATGACTTCTTGGGTACAGTATGAGGGAATTATTTTGTACAGTCTGTGGGATTACAGCAGAATTATATTAGCTCACATTCACTAATAATAATTATTTCTATAGCGCCAACATATTCCGCAGCACTTTACAAATTCAAGGGTAAACATACAGTTATTACACATTAAAAGTATTTAAACAAATGAAAACACAAGGTGTGAGGCCCTGCTCGTGAGAGCTTACAAATCTATTAGGGTTGTTGGTGAAACATACGGTAAGAAGGGGCCAATTTTACAGTGGTCCGCCATGTTTTCATAAATAGGGGGGTTTACATAAAAAATGGATAACCTGCCACCCAGACTGTATATCTAATATACAGAAAGTGCCTGTGAGTGCCCAAGTGCGGGAAGTACAGATGTGTGGATAGCATTTAGGATTTGGGGCCAGAACCGAGAAGATGTTTTTTCAGGGCCCTCTTAAAACTTGAGGGTTGGGGAATGGGGCCTGATCGCCTGGGGTAGCAAATTCCAAGAATGTATTGTGCCGCACGTGTGAAATCTTGTAGGCGGGCATGGGAGGTTCGGATGATTGAGGAATGTAGTCTGATTTTCACCCAAGAAGTGAGAGAAACGGGTAGGGCGGTAGACAGACTAGGGGGAATGTAGGGAGGAGAAAGCGCTGTGGAGAGCTTTATGGGTGAGAGTGCTGAGTTTATACTGTATCCTGTACTGGATAGGCAACCAGTGCATGACTGACACAGGGGGTAGAGGCTTTTAGTATAGGGGCTGGAGAGAGAGACAACCGGGCTGCTGGCATTCTGGACAGATTGGAGAGGGAAGAGTTTGCAGAAGGAGACCGATAAGCAAGAATTTTTTCAGTAGTCAAGACGAGAAAGAAATAAGAGCAGTAATGAGAGTTTGAGTCGTTTCCACAGTGAGAAATGGACGATTTTGGAGATATTCTTGAAGTGCAGGTGACAGGAACGGCAAGGGATTGGATATATGGGAAAGGTCAATTTCAAAAATCAAATAAAACCCCTAGACAGTGGGCCTGCTGCCTAGGAAAATGGTTGGTTACATACAAAACAGAAATAGCGGGGGGGGATTGGTTTAGATGGGGAAAAAACAAGTTCAGTCTTAGTGAGTTTAGTTTCAGATGGAGAGAGAACATGTCAGGACGCAGACACAGTCACTGGTTGTTTTGTAGCAAGGCTGGAGTGATGTCACGGGAGGAGGTTTTATAATTGGGTTCATCCGCATAGAGATGGTACTGGAAGCCAATCTACTGTGGTTTGTTCCAATGGGGGCTGTGTACAATGAAAAGAGGAGAGGACCTAGAACTGATCCTGGGGAAAACTCCAACAGCAAGAGGAAGAGAGGAGGTCGAACCAGAAAATGAGACACGGGAAGGGAGGGTCAGAGAGGTAGGCCCGAAAACCAAGCGAGAAGCGGTGTCCTAGCCCAATGTCTGGACATGCTGAGAAAAAGTTGGGATCCACAGTGTCAAATGCTGCAAGAGATCCAAAGAAGCAACAATGAGTAGTTACCCTGAATTTTGGCTGTTAGGAGGTCATTTGAGACTTTAACTACGGCAGTTTCCTGGAGTGTAAAGGGGGCGAAAACCCGATTGCACGGGTCAAGGGAAAAGAGTTGCAGAGAGATAGCCATTAGGCGAGAGTAGACCAAGCGTTCCAGGAGTTTAGAGATGAAGTGCAGGGTTTGAGACTGGTCGGTAGTTTTCAGCACAGGACGGGTCCAGAGAGGGCTTTTTTAGTAAAGGGGTTATGATGCGTGTTTGAAGGAAAATGAAAGATCCCAGTTGGAGAGAGAGGTTACAGATAGCAGTAAGGTGAGAGAGGACAGCTGGAGAAATAGACTGAAAGGGGGGGATGGAATGGGGTCAGAAAAGCAAGTGGTGGGACGACCAGACAGGAGAAGCCTGACACTTCTTCCTCTGTCGTCGGGTCAAGGGGCCGGTGAAGAAATTTAAGGACGTGCGGGAGGGACAGGATGGGTATTATTTGGATTGTGATGTTGATGTTTTGCCGATATTTTCAAATTTTGTCTTTGAAGTGAGTGCCAGGTCTTCAGCACAGAGGTCAGTGACCGGAGCCTGAGCTTTAGGCCTTAGGGGGGAGTGGAAGGTGTCAAAGAGGCGTTTTGGGTGTTGTTAGTGTGGAGAGGGAGGTGAAAAAATTTTTTGTTTGGCATGAAGGGGTACACAATCAGATTCTAATCAAAACTGTCTCCATCTCATGTGATATTGTGATCAGTGTCGGACTGGGGTGCCAAGGGCCCACAGTTGGAGTTCAATCTAGGGACCCACCAGTTGAGTGGTTTATGGGCCCACCGGTGGAGTTTATTTTAGGGGGCCCACTCTACAGCTACTGTAAATGATTGTAACTCTGCATCTTGCTTTTTGCCTCTTCTGATGATATATATGCAGTTAAAAAACTCGGGTCTACCATGCTCAGGGGCCCACCTTGGGTTTCCCCTGTTCCCCTCTTGGCCAGCCCGAGCCTGGTGATCAGGTAAATCCATTGTCCTATTTTATGCTCTGATCATGAATGGAAATGACACAATAGCATTAAGTTTCTCTTTCCAGAAAATATCCTATTTGAAAAGCATTATTTTTCTTACTTGACAGGTGGCTACCAGAATGGCATATGTAGTCTGCTACCAATATAGTCCTTAATTCTGTTTTCATAGGTTACATCTTCCAGTTGGTTATCATGGACGGGCATCTTCTGTTGTGGTTTCTGGTACTCCAGTTAAAAGACCAAAGGGCCAGATGAGACCAAGTGATGGTGAGTTACTCAGTTATTATACAGTGGTGAATTTTACCTTTGAGGCAGCTTACCCCCAGGGGCATAGAAGCCATTCTGATCACTTCTGGTGTCTCTACACCTTGTCCTCGCTGATGTAGAAAGTGGGTGAATATGCCATTTTCGGGGTCGTTTACCAACACTGGGGTTCACCCGTTTTTTCCCCGGTTTTTTCCCCAAATCCCGATAAAGGGGAAAAATGTACGGCCCCATTAGAAAAATGAGTCCCGACGAGGTTCTGGTTTTGAAATCTCATTCCCTGTTCCCAAACCAAATTTTGACAAAACAATGCAAACACCACATATTTGTATGATTGTAAACAAACAAGGCAGGCGCCGGGTAGTTTGAAAGGGGGCGGTGTTTTGTTCCCTATTTAAAGGGAGCTTCTAGTAATTTAATTGGGGCCACGTTGTTTCTGAGTAGAAAAAATTTTTTGGGGGCATTTTCCAAAAACCCAGGTTTGTTCCAGTGAAAAGAACCCTTTTTTTCCCGAAAAAGGGAAATGATAAAAGGCCCCTCATCCCGAGGAAACCCCATAAAAAAAAAGTTAAATCTGAAAACCCCGACCTTTTGAGTTTCTTATATTAAGCTGTATCTTCTCCACAAAATGGATTTTTTCCAAACTTTAAATGCCCAAAGTCAAGGAGAAAAGCTTTTGGGGTTTTAAGTTATGCCTACAAACCAACCAAAAATTTGGTTTAAAATCTTTCCCTTTACAATTTCCCCCCCCAAAAAAACCCCCCCCTTTTTTTCCACTGTTCCCCTATTGTCCTTTGAAAATAAAAAAAGCATAGGCCCTTTGGGAAATGCTCCCCCCACTGGGGGTAGGGGTTTGGGAATTTTTTCAGAAGGGGTTGTGAAAACACCCCCCAGCGGGTGAATTCAAAAAACGCAATTTCCCCGTGGCCCGGTACAAGTGGAGGTTTTCCCCTTGTCTTTTCCCCTTTTTAAAATTTGAGAAAATTTTCCCCCTTGGTTTTTTACTTTGGGGGGGCGGGGGGGGAAAATTTCCCTTTGGGAAACTTCCCCCAAACATCATACATTAAAGGTTCTTGTCCATGGGATAAGGAAAAATTCCCGAGGGTTTTGGTCCCCCCTGCAGCGATCCGGGCCCAAAGGGTTTTTGTGAGGGGGAACGCCGCGCCCCAGCCCAAACAGTAAAAAACCCCCGTATTAAAAAACCCGCAGTATCCTGCCCCCTTGCTGTAACCCCGCGCTTCCGCCTCCAAATCCAATCAGTCAGCCAGGGGGCCCCGGAAGTATCCCCTCCCGAATTTTTCCTTTAGTTCCTTTGCAAAAAATTTATTTAAACCAAAGGGGGGACCTGATTTTGCCCTTCACTCCTGTGTTGGGCCGGGGTTTTTGGTGCAGGGATTTTTCACCTTAAACCCCCAAAATCCAGCATTTTTCTTGGGTAAAAATAAAAAATTAACCCCAATCATTTTTTTCACTGGGTTCCCTTTTTTAATGGAACGGTGTTTTCCACCTAGGTTTTTTCCCCCAACTTCAAGGGAGGGTCGGGGAAAACAGGAAAACCCGGGAATGGGCCTTCAAAATTGGCTCCCGGCCCAATTTTTTCCTTATATGCCTTTTTTTATGTAAAACTCGGTCTCCCGGTTTGAAAAAATGCACCGTTTCCCTTTTAGATTCTGGAAGGGCAAGCAGGGCCCGCAGCATGAAATTGTCAACTCTTTAA